>JANHZT010000589.1:352301-365038 GCA_032468215.1 Stegonotus admiraltiensis
TTTTTTTTACTTTTAAAAGCATTTTTTCTTCGGAAGAGGTTATAGAAAAAAATGCTTTTAAAAGTAAAAAAAAAAAAGCCTCCGATGATCTTGCAGCTCAGCTGGGCATGGTGGGGGTGGGGAGGGATTTTTGCTACCAGTTCTCCAAACCACCCACCACCATCGCTACTGGATCAGGCGATCCAGTTCGAACCGGGAGCATTTCACCCCTGTTATATATATATATATAATGTGTGTGTGTGTGTGTGTTCTGTGTTCTGTGTTTTGGTGTACAGGGGTTTCGCCCTTTATATATTTTTGAAATCAAATTAAACTTTTAAAAAAGCATACTGTATAAAATTTAGATAGGATTCTGCTACTTCTCTAAGTAAGCAAAGTATATGAATCATTGGTTATCATTTTATCGGTCATTTGTTACTCACTGTCATTTTTTTTTCACTTAATTTCAAATCAACACACACTAAGGATTATTTACTGTTGCCTAAATATATCAAAATACCTGTTTCTAATAGTTTAAAAAATGAAGTCTATATATTGATTTTGATTAAGATCATCAACTCTGAAAATAAATTTGGAACTCATCCTTTGTTGATGAAGGATGTTTGACGAAATACGCCTATAATAATAATGTGGCAGAAGTCACCAATGAAAATAGTGTTAAGAAGTTTCTTTTTCAAAGAAAGGGGGAAAGAGGCATTATAAAATGTAATGAAAATGTTTAGAGTGTGGCAGAAGTGAGTTTGTATCCTTGAAAACAAACCAGTAGTTTTCTACTGAAGGAATTTGTAAGCATTAACTATTTGTATAATCAGACACCAGGATAATTTGATATTGTTGGTCATTTCCTGGGAAGCCATGATGAGGCCAGCTGTCCATGGGTGCTGGTTTGCACACCAGAGAAATTAATATGATATATGATCCGGCCCTACGCACAAAACGGTGCTAAGCAGATAATCTTTGTGCTGGAGTCTACAGCAGTAATCCTATAAATGAATTTAGATTTATACCCTTAATACCAAGAGGGTTGAAATAAAGGTAGATAGAAAGTGTATAATGAACAGCAGAGTGGAGAACTAAGAAGACATTGCTTCAGATATACATGCTCCTTGCGGGAAGCAAAAGTGTCCCTCCAAAAATATAGGAAATAAAAGAAAGGGAATCTGTAAATAAAGATATATAATTTACAGAAGAAATGGTCAGGCATTTTCAGGACCAATTTTATGTGATAGAAAGCAAATCTGCACTGAGCTAACTATAGTTGGATGATTTTGTATTCTTCTTATAACAATGTTTTTAGCAGTATGCAAATGGTCCTGTTAAAACAGTGAAGGCAAGAAACCCCAGGTGTCTACCAGCAAACAGGAGTGCAGAGACCTATTGTAGGATATCATAAGAACATATATTCTACTGGCATCTCTTGTCTGCTGTAATAGACTAGGATATTTGGGCAGATAAGGCAAGCATGTGCATATGAGCATGTATAAGCAAAGTTTCCTAAATTCACCCGCATTATGGTGGCATTTTCTATACTATCTAGGACTAAAATATATTGCTTCTATTTATTACAGAGAGAAAAAATCTTTCTTACACACACACACACACACACACACCATCTATCAATCTATCTATCTATCTATCTATCTATCTATCTATCTATCTATCTATCTATCTATCTATCTATCTGAGACTGTGTCTCTATGGTTGCTCCTGCTTGACTTAACTTCTGGTTGTACAAAACGGAGCGGAGCAGAGCAGAGCAGAGCAGAGTAGAGTTGGAAGTCTTCTAGTCCAAACCCTGCTCAAGCAGGAGACCTTTTACCATTTCAGACAAATGTCTCTCCAATCTCTTCTTAAAAACCTGCAGTAATGGAGCACCCACAACTTCTGAAGGCAAGCTGTTCCAATGATTAAGTATTCTCACAGTTAGGAAATTTCTCCATTGGATCTCTCATTGCTCAGTGTCCATCCATTGCTTCTTGTCCTATTCTTGGGTGTTTTGGAGTATAGGTTCACTCCCTCTTCTTTGTGGCAGCCCCCTATATATTGGAAGACTGCTGTCATGTGACCAGTAGTCCTTCTCTTCATTAGAGTGGTTCCTGCAACCATTCTTATAGGTTTTAGCCTCCAGCCTTACACTGACAAGGTGCAACCAATACTTTGAGGATCTTTTTTTCCATTGATGATGATCTGTCCCCTCTTCTCATGAGGAAGATCATCTACCACTACCAAAAGGGAAGAAATGCAGAAGAGGACCTTTGGCAGAGCAGTTTCTCAGGCGATGTAATGCTAAGCCCTCCGAGATGCATCAAGTCTCTTTCACAATGTCATTTAGCTGCCAAGTGAAAATCTATATGTTCCAACAGGTGGTGGGATTGTGAAGTGTTATTGTATTGGTTTTAAAATGTGGTGTTTGCTGTGTGGTCTGCGCTTTGTGGTTTTAAAAGAATATGATTTTTTTCAACAGGCGACGTTAAGTGCTTTGGGAGTCCCCAAAGCAAGTGCAAAATGTGAAAGGTAAATCATTGAGGGGGAAAAAAATGCTTGTGTCAAGACAGTTGTCTAATAGGAGACGAAATTCAAGAGCAGGGAGATCTGAAAATAAAGTTGCCTGTGATTCCAGCTGCTATGTGGTATCATTTCAAGAGGCATTCAGGGGAATAGAGGGAAATGACAGCCCAGTCTTACCTGCAGTACATCACTAGAATGAAATCCATTCATTCTGAAAGTGAATTCTACTGGATCTTTTGTACAGGTTGTCCTCGAGTTACGACCACCATTGAGCCCAAAATTTATGTTGCTAAGCGAAACATTTGTTAAGTGAGGTTTGCTCCATGTTACTACTTTTCTTGGCACAGTTGTTAATGGAGTTTTATTCTACCTACAGGCAATCCTTGATTTATGACCACGATTGAGCTCAAAATTTAGCAAAGTTGCTAAATGAGGCAGTTGTTAAGTGAGCTTTGCCCCATTTTACAACCTTTCTTACCAAAGATTTTAAGTGAATCACTGCAGTTGTTAAGCTAGTTACATGCTTGTTAAGTGATTCTGGATTCCCCATTGACTTTGCTGGTCAGAAGGTCATAAAAGCAGATCACATGACCCCAGGACACTGCAACCATCCAAAATAGGAGTCAGTTGTGGAAATCTGGATTTTGGTCACATGACCATGGGGATGCTGCAACGGTCATTAAGTGTGAAAAATGGTTATAAGTCATTTTTTCAGTGCTGTTGTAACTTTGAACATTCATTAAATGAACTGTTGTAAATCAAGGACTATCTGTATGCACAAGGAGTTAACTTAGAATAAAGCACTTAAGGGACTTTGTGGTGTTATACCTTGATTTCATGTCTAACTGTTTCATCATTTCCCTGCAAAACCCAAACTGATTTAGTGATTTTCGTCATAATGAAAATGTCACTAATATATGTAATCCCTGAAATATTGAGCAATGCTTCACCAGAATGAACAAAAGAGTCATAATAGCTTCTACTGTAATAATAGCATTATTAAGACTTTAGCAAATAATATTGATTAATTTCCATGCAAACATATTGCAAGCAGCTCTTTTTTTTTTGTCAGCGCATACATTTTTATAGTTTGCTCAGGAAAAAAAAAGATATTTTAGAAACAATTCAAGCACATTGCAGCTATTAGCAAACATTATGAAAACACATAACTAACAAGAGTATTATAGCAAGATAACATGTTTCAGCATCTTCACATTCCTTTATTTCTTGGAGGTTTTTTTTTTTTAATATAACTGCATACAATAAAAGAAGGTTTAACATTGCACTGATTTCAGTTTTTATCTCAATCTCCAAAGG
Source organism: Stegonotus admiraltiensis (assembly GCA_032468215.1). Taxonomy (NCBI): domain Eukaryota; kingdom Metazoa; phylum Chordata; class Lepidosauria; order Squamata; family Colubridae; genus Stegonotus; species Stegonotus admiraltiensis. The sequence goes on from JANHZT010000589.1 coordinate 356,127, forward strand.
AGAGCACTTTTTAAAAATTATATTTTTGTCTTCTGTCTTATTCTTGAAAAGAGAAAATAGCATTAGGAATTATTAAGAAATTGGTTGAAAAATAAAATTCAATATCAATGCTTCCACCCTTTCTACATGAATGCTTTGCCGGATAAATTTCCTTTCAGTTTCTCTCATTTGATTTACGTTATAAATCTGGATATGATTCCTTTAACCAACAGTAGTCAGGATTGCTCATTACCTCACCCATCTAACTTAGCACGAACTTTGATACACACATACTGAAATCCAGTTAATGATCCAAAATTGAATTAAATGAATATTAAAAATTTGCAGACATCTAACTAAGATGCTTGATATCTGGGCTTGGTGACATTGTGTATTTTGCATTTATATATTTCTTGCTTGCTTTTAGTTTTTTTTTTTTTTAACATTTATTGGGTGTTTATGTTGTATGCTTTCCAGAGTCACATGGTCTGAGTTTGGAGGTTTTATCAATCAATTAATAAAAAGAGAGACTGTACCCTCTTCAGAATTGTCTTCGCCTCTAACACTTATCCATAGACTTATTTATGTTTCAGTAAAGGTGTGCTGCTATCCAGTTTAAATTAATTCAACCATTCTCTGAACTTAACTTAGATAAAAGAATACTGGCTTTAATTGACTCAAGTTCCAAAATCTGAGTATCTCATTGACCAAGACTTTTCAGCTGGGCTGCCCACATGTTGAGGCAGTCCACAGTCTCTCTCAGTACTGGATATGATTTGATTTTTGAAGTCTTCATTGCTTTTGCTAATGTCCAAAAACAAAACCCTGTGTAGGACTAATTTTGGATTATTCACTCAGTTGTATGTATTTATGTCACCTGCATAATGGTCAGCACTTGATGGGTTTTGTTTGTCTTGATGCCAAATATATGTTTTGTTTGAATCCAGTAATGCTAACATAAATTCTACTACAAAATTTCCTCTAATACACTTGGCTTTCTTTATGTAGCTTAACCAAATTACTCTTAGGAAAAGACTTCAGTTACTGGTTCTATCTGTGCATGGTCCACTTAGTCAATTCTGGGTATTCTATATTGTAGAAGAGTTGTGGAGATTTTTTTTTCCAAACCCAACTTCATAATTCCAAAATTGTGCTCTTCCACTGAGTTGTGGTCCTTTCATAAATGGATGCAGCACATAGGGGGGCTAATAATGTTTTCTTAATTAAAAACATGGTTACTACAAATGGAAGAGAAGGTAGAATTCTTTGAGAATTCCTCAAAACTTTGTGAAACTGGCAGTTGATCATTACAAATTGAGAAGCCCTATCTACCTTCCCATCGACCTCAACCCTCACTTGAAATGTAGACAAAGCCACATTAGATGTTTCAAACTCTCTGTATACTTTATTTTAATGAACCAAATGTCAGTTAACCTGCTGTGTTTAATTGGTATTGAAAAAGATCCAGAGCAGATGGTGAAGTCCAGGAATTCATACTAGTAGATGTGTGCACTTTTTAACATGCGTTTTGATAAAAAAGATACGGATATTGCCAATATCATGCTGCACACAACCCTTCACTTATACAGTATGCTAGGAGATCAAGAAAAGGGATTACATCTCTAGAGTGCTGATACTTAACTATACAGTAATTCCTAATTATTGCATAGGTGATACCACAAAGAATGAAGGTTGGTCATATGAAATAGTTTAACATGGTGCCAATAGTTATTGCCGTCCAGTGTTCGTTTATAAAACTCACTTATCCACTTACAACATTCTACTCAGAAATTTACCCATGAGTTTATTTTTCCAGATAATTGATCATTTCAAATAATACACCATATGATTTCTAAAAATAATACACTGGCTACATTGGCTTTATTTCCAGCAATAGAATATCCGTTGCTTATACTTGGCTAGCAATCAAGTAGAATATTTGTATGAAATGTTTGGCTAAATGATTTAATTTTTTTATTTCTTTCTTGGAATTCATAAGATTCCAAAGGTAATATTCAATGTTTATTATAGGCAACTGATTTGCTTAAGTAAGATAGCTTGTTAATTAAGAGAAATAAAAGTTATATTTTTTTTAAAAAAAAAACTAAGTAAAATGGAGTTTCATGATCGAATATATGGTTTTCATACAAAGATAGAAAATACAAACTGTGGTATTTTTAAGGTCTGTAAAAACTATTCTTGAATTTTAAGTACAGTAATCCACCTAGATTATTGGCCAGGTTATACCCTGTTTTCCCCAAAATAAGACATCCCCTGATAATAAGCCCAATCAGGCTTTTGAGTGCAATTTAATAAGGCCAAGCACGTATTTCAGGGTTCAAAAAAAATATAAGACAGGGTCTTATTTTCGGGAAAACACGGTATTAGTAATAAGAATATTAATGAGAATATTAATCATCTCTGCATGCCGAGATGATTCTTTCAGTTGTCTCGAAAAATATAGGCTGATTTATTTACTTATTTGTTAAATTTATTTGCTGCCTATCTTGCCCTAGGGCAAGGGTCAGCAACTCGCAACTCTGGAGCCGCATGTGACTTTTTCATCCCTCTGCTGTGGTTCCCTGTCACTGGTCGGTGCCACAATTTGGAGAGGAGTTTCTGATTAAGGAGGGAAAGCATGGCAGCCCAGGAGGAGCCTCTAAGGCAAGGGGTGGGTTTTCTGGTTGGCTCCACAACGATAGGGCTTTTGGTTAGGACAAGTAGAGGGAAAAGGAGACTGCACTAGGAAGAGACCCTATGGTGGGGGAACCAAACTTCCGGTTGACTCCAGAATTGAATGGGAGGCTTCCGGTTAGGACCTTTGTGGCTCTTTGAGGGTTTAAGGCTGCTGACCCCTGTCCTAGGGCTAGTTTAAGCAGTTTAAAATAATAAAAAGGAAGAAAAGGAATGCAAACAAAAGAAAGAAAAATAATACAATAAAAATAAAATAATAGAAAAATAAACTATGACAAAAGAACACCACGGGAATAATACAACAATATGATAACCAAAAAAATGGATGGGTGGAGAGCAGAGAGCCTGGAGGGAGGTGGAGGCTTCCATCAATCCAGCAGCCACCTCCAGTGTGGAATTACCCTATTTGGTCCCCGGGCCAACCAGCACAGCCAGGTCTTCAGAAGGATAGGAGGATGGAGGCAGATCTTACCTTAGAGGGAAAAATGTCCCAAAGGGCAGGCACTAAAGCAGAGAAGGCTCTTCTTCTGGATTCCAACAGTCAGAGTTGTTTGACCCATTGGATCCAAAGTACGCCCTCTCTGCCAGCACTGTATGAACTTCACTCAAGACTGGTAGCCAGTGTAGTTCATGGACATCTATTTACATGGATTTCATAGTTAGTGGAAAGAAATAGCCAAGGAAGCTTTTGGAAGAATATTGTTGACTGAAAAGAACTGGGACTCATTTGAATGCAAACAATGGTTCACATTGATGCAAGCTCGATTTGGGGTTGAAAATTTACCTCATGAACCTTGATGAGAGTTTTGGGGGGGAATTATAAGTTTCACAGAGTTGCTACAAGTTCCAAACATTTTTTTTCCTGGTGAGCTGGACCTATCATGGTTTTCTGTGAGTAGAGTTGCTTTGATGAATTGCCAAGCTCTTGTTTTCTGTTGTGTTAAAATGGCTATGAACATTTTAGCCATAGTTTAGGCAACTTATTAATATGTCTAGGACAAGTATTTATTATTAACATCAACGCCCCCTATTTTTCCAAAGCTGCATCGGGTTTGATGTGAGACATACTTAGGAGATTTTTCTCCCACTCGGAATAGTTTAATATTTAGACAATAAATCATCGTATGATTTCAAATTAAATACTTTTGGTTGCATTTATGTTCATGAATCAAATCTGACATTTCCTTGCATTACATGGGCTTGTGCTGCTTTCAACCTCAACCTTTGCAAATGACATTTTCATTTAGAATCTTATCATTTCATAATTATTACCTTTCAGAACTCCCAGGGAGAGAACAAAAGCTTCCTCTTTATATTCCCATTGTTGTGTTTCTTTGAAGATCAAATTAAATTTCAATCCTAGCCAAAATAAACTTTTAAAGCATAAAATAAATGAGAAATGTTTTGAGGTGAAGGAAAGCTCATGGGGTACTGATTTGATGCAGGCTCTGTTGTTCTCAGGTAAAATCTGAATAATGCATTTTCTTTAATTGAACAAAACAGAACCAGCATTTCCATTATGAGACTGTATAAAAAAATAGCTTTGTCGAGAGAAAAATATTTGGTTTCTTTTCTTTTTTTTACATTCTGGTGAATTGGGAAACCATTATATTACAGTCTCCAGTTTATGGCCATTTGTGTAACAATTGTTTGAAGTTATGACCATCTCAGAAAAGTGATTTATGATCTGTACTTGCTCTTATGACCATCATTCCACCCTGCAGCCATATGATTGCAATTTGTGCTTTTGGCAACCAGCTTGCATTTATGAGCAGTTACAGTGTTCTGCAGCCACATAATTATGATGTGTGACCCTTTTTGCTAATTTCTGGCAAAATTTAGCAAATTTCCCCCTTTGGGGAAGCTGGATTTGTTTAATAACCACCATAAAATTGTCATAATATTGAATCCAACTTATGACTATAGTAACTTACAATGCGAAGGATTATCTGTACTACTGTCGTTGCTACCACTAATAGTATACTTTTGCTACTGCTAGGATTCCTGATCCCATTCTTCTTCTTGATAGATCATTCAAAACTGTCTAAAGTCTTGTAATAACACTCCTTTTCTTTTTGATCCTTTTTATTCATTTCCTATTCCTCTTCCAAATGTAGTTACACAACAAACGGTGGTGTACTTAGAAAATATTATTTTATTTTTAAGATTGTTACCAAAATAATTACTTTATGCGTACTTCATTACCCTCATAGCTATTGGAGTCATCGTCCCAAGGAGGAGGGATCATAGGTTATCCTACTTTTCTTCTATCTTCATTATGTGAATAAAAGGATTAAGGTTGGAATAACCAAAGGCCACTCCTTTTGGGACAGTCTGTGCTAATTACTCCAGTACTATTTCCAGTAGCTGGGGAAACTTCTGAGTTTTTTGACAGATCTAGAGACATCAAGATGTTAATTTTTGCCTACTGTTTGTATTTTTCTTTCTCGCCTGTCTTTTATCCCATTTTGCCAGTTAACTGTTCTGATGTTTGTTGATGCTTAATATATAAACATCAAGCTGTATTTTTTTGCTGGCTGAAGTGAATGACAGGTATACTTGCTCTGTTCTAAATACAGGGATTTCCAGGGAATGGGCTGCGGGCAACTTAAACTGGAAATTACCTACAATAATTTTCCAACAATAACAACTCCAAAAAACAAGTCAGTTACTAATGGGCAGGGGAAGACAGAGCTAACTGCTTGCTTAAAAATCATATGCTAAGGTAATAGCACTGAGGTAACTTAATCTCTTTGTGGGTATCTCCCAACCCTAGTTCCAGTCTTTCTCTCAGTCTCCTAGCCCAGTGATGGCTAACCTTTTTGCCATCACATGCCAGGAAAGGAGTGGGAGGTTCACGCACATGTGTGCCCACACCCATAATTCTATGTGCCCCACCCCGCACATGCGCACATGCCCCCGCCCCTCCCCGCTCTTGGCACGTGATGGCCCATTTTTCTTTCTCACCTGGCTCCAGATCCTCTCTATGCATCTGGAGAAGGCGAAAACAGCCCTCCCCACCCCCTCGGAGGCCCTCCAGAGGCCCGAAACAGCCCATTTCCCAACTTCCAGTTGGACAGGAAGTGGGTTTTTTTTGCTGTCCCCAGCCTCCAGAGACTCCCGGAGCTAAGCTGGCATGCCAGGCGACATGGCTCCACATGCCGCCTGTGGCACACGTGGCATAGGTTCGCCATCACGGTCCTAGCCCTTTCATTTGGTTACCCCATTAATTTTTGTATTATTTGGTACAGGTAATCCTTCACTTATAGCCATGATTGAGCCCAAAATTTCTGTTATTAAGCAAGATAGTTATTAAGTGAGCCTTGCCCCATTTTATGACTTTTCTTTCCACAGTCGTTAAGTGAATCACTACAGTTGTTAATTTAGTAACATGGTCATTAAGTGAATCTGGCCTTCCCCATTGACTTTGCTTGGCAGAAAGTCACCAAAGGTGATCACATGACCCCAGGACACTCCCACCATCATAAATATGAGCCATTTACCAAGAGTCTGAATTGTGATCCTGTGACCAGGAGGATGCTGCAAATGAAAGTGTGAAAGTGGTCATAAATCACTTTTTTCAGTGCCGTTGTAACTTTGAATGGGCACTAAACAAATGGTTGTAAGTCGAGGAATACTTGTAGAACTAAAAAGGGGGAAGAATCACCTTCAGTTTCAGAGAAAAGTTCTGCTTATCTCTCTCTGTGCTTCTTATCAGACAAACACCTAAAAGCAACATCTTTAGATTTGTTTCTTTTGCAAAAGACCTGGAGGGAGTTTAGCAATAGCACTTAGACTTACAGTATATACTGCTTCACAGTGCTTTACTGCCCTCTCTAAGCAGTTTACAGAGTCAGCATATTGTCCCTGACGATTTGGGTCCTCATTTTACCCACCTTGGAAGGGTGGAAGGCTGAGTCAACGTTGAGCCTGGTGAGATTCGAACTGCCAAATTGCAGGCAGATGGCAGGCAGCAGAAGTAGCCTGCAGTACCACACTCTAGCCACTGTGCCACCGCGACTCATTTGATTCTCTGCAGATGTCTGATGTTCATCAAAATCTCTGGAGATATTACTAGCCCATTCATCTTACTGTACCTAAACTTCTCTCTGGGTTAACAGCTCAGGATAACCTCTCCTTTAAAACCTTTGCACTTAATATGTATAGTATGCAAAACTTGAGTTGTCCCAGTTTATATGGAATGCATCAAAGAGGAGTAGAAGATCCAGCCTTGCACCCTCTCCATGGCCTTGACTTCTCATACTCTATCTACCTCTTCTGAGTTGATTTGAGTCTCACGCAAGTTCTATTTTTTTAATAGTTGAGGGCATTATTGTTATCATTTTCTTATCGGTTCCTCCTGGCTCCCCTCAGCTGGATAGCTACAATGACATTGCCAGTGTCAGGTAGAACAAGGACTGACTTGAGAATGTGGGGCACTATTTACTTCTCTACCTTAAACAGCAAAACATCTTGAACCAGCTTTATCTCAAGAGTTTGGAATAGCACATTTACAAGGCTCTGTCTTTAAACAGCACACTGGTCACATGCTCTTTCCCACATCCTCCTCAAGCAGTAACCAGATTATGATTACAGTTTTGTTCAACTCTCTCACAAATATAAGAGAGGACTCATTCATTCTGCGGTGATTTGCTACCTGATCAAGAGGCTTACAGCCAGCTTATTCCTAGAGTGATTGTCATGACGTACCCTGAGGTTTGTGTCACTGATCTACTATCATTGCAATGCATCTTAGATTTAATAATGATGGCAAATGATACCCAGTGGCTTCGGATATATACAATTTCACATTTACATGTTCTACATATCTACATACCATGCAGGCATATGCATGCATTTATATCTGGAGATCAAAATCTGCATAATGTCACTCTCTGTAATCTAAGCTCCTTTTTTTCCCCAAAGCTATCAGGAATTTCCCTATTCTTTCCTAGCTGATTGAAGAATCCACATATACACTGATAAGGAAAATAATTAAAATCTCAAGCACTGGGCTGCTAAACTACCATCACTCTAGCCAGCTTTCAGGGCAAAAGAGCACGCAAGTTTCTTTGGAATCCTAACTTGGTAAAAAGAAAAGAAAAAAAAAGACACAATATGAAGACAAATTACTATGTGGGTCATGACCTGGTAGTTTTCTGTTTTTGAAACCATGGAAAATGTTTTTAGCAACAATTTCAGAAAGCGACAGATTTTGAGATGAAACAGAAATATTAACAATCCTCTTTAATATTTAAAGCTTACTTAACCAGTTGTACTTCACTTGAGGCTGATTTGTATCATTTCCTTTCATTCTTTTGATCAGTTGCAAAGCAGTTACATGACTGTAAATATCTGATTGTGTTACCTTCTTGTAGGCATAAGTGTTGAAACAGTGTTATCTCCAGTATAATGATATGCCATGTATGAGGGGAGTGATAGAATATTTAGAATTAGCCAAGAACTATAAGATGTCGGTCGGTCGGTCGGTCGGTCGGCCCGTCTGTCTGTCTGTCTGTCTGTCTGTCTCTCTCTCTCTCTCTCTCTCTCTCTCTCTCTGTGTGTGTGTGTGTGTGTGTGTGTGTACTCACCCTAAAGGAATGCAATATGTACAACTAGCAATGAACATGAAGCTTTTTGATCCACCACAATGTGAAGACCTTTCCAAATACTTTGAATCTCACTGTGGTCAATGAAGGCAATCACCAGCCCTGCATCACACAATTGAACAGAGAATTAAAAGCCTTTAAGCCAATTTATTACAACAGGCATCGGTGTGCTAATTTATGCCAAACCATGGCCTCTGGTTACAAAATCAATGAAACATATGAATTGGGTCGGCCATTCCAAATTGCAGTCTTGTAGATCCAAAGAACTTTGCAAGTGCACAATGAACCACAGGCTGCCAGCAGGCTGGCGGGGGTGGGGGGTGGGGGATGTGCTCAAAGACAACCACAAAATCAAAGCAGATCACTTAACCTTGCATTTGGCATGCACAGCAACTGATCAGAAATTGTCAATTGGGTTTTAACACAATTCAGTATAAAAACAGATGGACGAGCTTGCTTTTTCTACTCATAGCTACTAGCTCTTCTGTCAAGGATCAGTCATTTTCTTTCTGACCTCTCAGATACAGTATGGGGCATTTGCTTCCTTTCCCATACTTAGTCTCCAGTATAGCTGCTCCTTCTCCTTCTCCTTCTCCTTCTCCTTCTCCTTCCTCCTCCTCCGCCTCCTCC
>JANHZT010000589.1:502807-517151 GCA_032468215.1 Stegonotus admiraltiensis
AGGGAAAAAAATGCCTTTAAAAGCCTCTGGTGATCCCCTCTGAGTTGCCTGATCGTCAGAGGCTTCTAAAAGCATTTTTTTCTGCAACCTCTTCGGCCGAAGCAGTTGTAGGGGAAAAAATGCCTTTAAAAGCCTCTGGTGATCCCCTGTGAGTTGCCTGATTGTCAGAGGCTTCTAAGAGCATTTTTTTCTGCAACCTCTTTGGCCGAAGCAGTTGTAGGGAAAAAAATGCCTTTAAAAGCCTCTGGTGATCCCCTCTGAGTTGCCTGATCGTCAGAGGCTTCTAAAAGCATTTGGCCAAAGAGGTTGTAGAAAAAATACTTTTAAAAGTAAAAAAAAAAAATTGGCCATGCCCACCCAGTCAATTACCCACCATCACCAAGCCACGCCCACAGAACCGGTAGTAACAAATTTTAGATTTCACCCCTGTGTTCTTTGTATGTTTTAGCCTCCAGTCCCCTAAAACTGAAAACTGATAAAGAATCTGCAAGGCAGAATAAAGGCAGGAAAGGCAGGAGGAGGGAGACAGTGGGGAAAAAAAAGAGCTTCTGAATGAAAGTCACAAGGAATGAAACTTCCAAGTGTGCGGAGAATGAACTAAACCCAAGTCTAAGCAGACAAATATTGCCCAAAAGCTTTATTACCTAGTTCTGGAGAGCTTGCATTGTTGTGCTTGCTTGTTTCATTGATATATTTCTTGGGTTTGCCGCCAGGGGATCAAATTGGTGTATACAGTATTTTGCGTCCTTTTTTTCTCCCCACAGACCAATGTCCCAAGATAAATTAGACTAAGACTGCCCAGACTCACTCAGTAAGCTTCCATGAGAAAGGATAGACTGGAAGTTGAGTTACCTTAGTCTGCCTAGACCAAAACTCTGATCGTTGTGTTACTTTGGTTGTCCCTATTAATTTACATCAGCCATTTGCTACCTCATGTTTATAGCAGAATGCTCGCCTAGAAAACCTCTGTAGGCTTTACATGCTAAAATTGGTTTATTCCTTTCTTACCTCAGGATGAAGATTAGTCTCACATGGCTGAGGTTGTCAAAACTTATAGGCCACTGAATACACTGATGCAGAAAATCTTCATATTCAAGGTAAGTATCGTACCACCAAACTAGACAAGACAGACAGAAGTTGTTTTTGTGCTGAAATGGGGACCAGGTGAGGAGGCCATCAAGTATTACTATCTTTCACAAACAGTTACTGATAAAAGAGGAAGGGCAGATCAGCTGGTTTGTGCAGCTGAAAAATAGCATAAGGCAGGGCCGGACAACTTCTTTTAGGGTAAAAAGATAATTCATTCATTCAATCAGTCAGTCAGTCAGTCAGTCATTTATTCATTCAAATGTGTTGTGGCTGCCCAATTCCAATGGACTCTGGATAGTGCACAAAACCATGTGCTGTGCTTGAAGGATATATTAGCTAAATGAACTGTTGACATACTGAGATGTAGTGAAGAGCTTTTGGGATCTACCCTCATTAAAACATTCCAAATACTCATGTACAGATACACACTTGGCTGCAGAGATTCCTGTAGAAAGAAAATTAAAGACAAGCAATTCCCACATACAATTTTAAGTTTCCCTTGCTGCTAAGAGCAGTGGCAAGGAGTTATCATCCTTCAAATTTTCAGTGACTTCAATATCTGAGCTTTATCAGTAACATGCTATAGTCAACTCATGGAAAGAATTCTCACTATTGGAGGCAAAAACATATAAAGAACGGTTGCTGGAATTGGGGATGTCTAGTTTAATGGAAAGAAGGACTAGACATGATAGCAGCATTCAAATATCTCAGGGGCTGCCACAAAGAAGAGGGAGTCAAGCTATTCTCCAAAGCATATGAGGGCAGGACAAGAAGCAATGGGTAGAAACTAATCAAGGAGAGAAGTAACCTAAGAACTAAGGAGGAATTTTCTGACAGTTAGAACAATTAATCAATGGAACAACTTGCCTCCAGAAGTGGTGAATGCTCCAACTCTGGAAGTTTTTAGGAGGAGATTGGATAACCATTTGTCTGAAATGGTACAGGGTTTCCTGCCTAGGCTGTGGGTTGGACTAGAAGATCTCCAATTCTGTTATTCTAAATTCTAAGTCCTTAAAAAATTCTGACAAAATCTCTCTTTTTCTTGAGGAAAAAAATGAGAAATCAAATTGCATAAGGCCATTGGTCCACCTTTAGCTGAAACTACTATCACCATTAGTAATTTCTCGAAAACCACTTTTTCCACAAGGACCAGCCACTACAAGCCATTTTGGCGTGAAAGCTAGTGGAACTGAGTCTCTTCAAAGCTTTATAATCTAAAAGCCCACCTAATTATAAAAGCTTTGGCCTTGAGTTTCTAGAAGTTTAGCAATGGTCACAATAGTAGTATACATCAGAAGGAGACAGTTAGTTGGGAAGAGGGAAGGAGATTTGTGTTCTCATGGTTTAGTTGTTCAGACAGCTGGGGGTTTAGATATTTTGCTTATGTATGTGAACGAATTCAGAGATTTCTGCTGAGTTGGGTAGCAAAGTAACTCCCCTTGCAAGCAAGATGCTTTTTTTGTTATTGTTTTATTTATTGAGGGTAAGATGTGAAGCAGGTAAGAGACATAATATGTTTTGACAAGGGTGATAGCATAGATGCTTAAATGAACCAAGGTGGATAATGTATCAGAAGGCTCAAAAAGCAAACTGACACATATAGTATTGTTAATGCTGTGAAAGGTCAGTTGCCTCCTGTGCCAAAAATTGCCCCTTTAATATAGTTCTTTTATTTCCAAGGAGAAAATAGTGCATTTGTGTGTGTGTTTCCTGTCATTGTTTTTAATAGAACTGTGGTTTTGGGGGTTGTCTAATTATATTATGGTCGCTGAGACAAAGCCTCTAATCTTGCGAGCATGTCAACATCCTGTGGAGAATAATATTACTGTGGCGGAATTGTTCTCAAGAAAGGAGTAGTCCTTCCTTAGTTTTTCTACTTGGATAATTGAAATTCCCTGCAGCTAGTGTTCTAGACTTTACTTATCTCTATAAACATTTCCTGATCCTGCCCTGGAGGCATATCAGAGTCTTTCTAAGATCAGGTTTTTGTTATCATTCCTATTTCCCATTCAGCCCAAACTATCTTTGCCCATGGAATGTCAGTTGCATTTATAGCCTCCCCCACTCAATATAATGTAATGCCTTCAGTCAATTTATCCATATTGCCATCCTTCCCATTTCCTGTTAAGTCTGTCTTGTTAGTCGCTCATTTCTAATCAGAGATTCTGTTAAACTAATTAAAAAAGCTCTCCCTCCCTCACCACCTTTTTTGTATATTCATAGGCAGGCTAACTTTTTTTTTTCATGCAAGCCACTGAAATTTTCATGTCAGTCTATCTCACTCTGTGTGTAAATAGATAGATAGATGATGGATTAGAGACAAAGAGAGAGAAAGAATGTATGTGTATGTATAAAGCAGTGGTGGGTTTCTACCGGTTCATCCCGGTTCAGGTGAACTGGTAGTGGTGGCAGCCGGAGGCTCCCCCAACCCACCTGGACATCATCACGGATGCTCTGCACATGTGCAGAAAGTTCTGCACATGTGCAGAAGGTTCTGTGCATGTGTAGAAGGTTCTGTGCATGTGCAGAAGTGCAGAAGCGCCACACGTGAGCAAAGTGAGCATGCACTCACAGTTCTGAACCAGTAGTGAAGGTAAGTGAAACCCAAGTCTGGAGTGTAGAGATTAGCAAAGTTTTTTTCACATAGCAGCTACTTGTTCAGTATGAAGCCTTCTAGCTAGGTTGGATTGAGTATGTTATGCTATTTTATTCACTTTGTCAAGGGTTATAAGTGAAACAATAGCAGTTTGGTGTAGTGGTTAAGGCAACAGGTTAGAAACCAGAAGATTGTGAATTCTAGTCCCACTTTAAGCACAACGCCCGCTGAATGACTTTGGGCCAATCACTCTCACTCAGCCGTAGAAAAGAGGAGACAAGGGGAAACCATTTCTGAAAAAAGCCTTACCAAGAAAAATGCAGGGACTTGTCCAGGCAGGCTCTGAGAACTGCACACAATTGAATGGGAGAAGAGAAAGTGGAATTAAGACAATAAAATGCCTTGCTCATGGGAAACAATAATGGTTTCTTGCCCTACATTCCACCCTACATGTTGTTTCAGGATAGATTGATTTAGCATGTAAACAACAGAAAGTTCTTGATTAGATTCCTTATCTCTAATATGAAAATTTGCTTGCAAAAAAGATATTGATTTTAAAATTAGAGGGGGAAAAACATGAATACAGCTTTATTACTACACTACGTGCTCCAAACGCTGCAAATGTTATTCTGTAAACTCCTCTATGATGAGTTCCTTTATGCAGCTCAAAGAATATATATATTTGCAGCGGTCCTTTGAGCAAAAATATGAACTGCTTTGCTGCTGTGTAAGCAAGCTATGTAGAAGACATTAAGGATATGACGCTTTTCCTGGCAAGTACATAAAAGTGATGGGAAATGCTTCATTTACTTAATTCCCATGTTCTACATCAAGTGCTCAATTCAACTAACCCTTTTGATATTACAAAACAATATGGCCACAGGCCAAACTTTTCCCACTAAACCTGTATCCAGCCACCATTTCTGATTCATTCAATACTAAACTCTCAGTGAAATGAGCTAGAAGCCTTAGGGACTCTGCAAACATATCAATTTGCTAGTTATGATTCCGCAAATATACAGAGACAGCTCCACTTACAACTTTGGACCATTCAGCTTTCAGGAGCAGTGAAGGTAATAGTGAGATCTCTGAAGAACTGGGCAGCTTTACAACAGCTGTAAGGATAATTTCTGGAGTAAGCTTCCCACAGTGATTGCTTTGACACACTGTGTTATGCTCAGATACTGAAGCATGAAAATGCAGCATTTACCATAGATCACTATAGTTTATAACTGCACAGGATTAGTTTCAGAGCTAAGCCATTAGTAGTAATCAGTATCTTCTACGTGCCATAGGATATAAAGAGAATTACAGAAGAAAATTAAGTTCCTTACACTCAAGAAGATGGAGCACATGGGACGATGAGAGGCAAAATAGCATTTTGTCATGTGAAACAAACAGAATCAATGTAATCAGTGGGTGAGAGGATATGTGTGGCCATTTGTAACACTACAGGAAGGAAAGCTGCCTCATAAGAGACTTACAGGAAGCAGAAAATAGGAATTACTCAGAACAGGTTCAAATAATATAAAATAGATATCAGTGACATTTTATTACATATCCAGTTGGCTGACTCTCTTGGAAGGATGGGGGGGTGGGGGCAAATTATTCCATGTTTTCACTATGAAACTTTTATCTCCAGCAAAAACAATGACATCAAATTTTACTTGATGCACAGGTTATAAAATAGATACTATATAGGTCAGGAAAAAAAAAACATGCTAGCTTTGTTCATGTGGAGGTGAAGCAATTGAAATATATGCCTCGGCTTTATCAGGGCCATCTCAGTTCCACCCCATTCTTTAACAGCTGAAGCTGAGTTCTCTAGATATGCTTATGGGCTTACTACCAATGTGAGAATCAAAGGGCAGCATGTCCTATCAATTCTTATTTGCCTGTGTGGATGATGTCTCCTCCACTGGTTTCCAAGCATTAGATCTGCAGTACTTGTTCCCTATTGTTTACTCTTTGAATACATCTGTCAAGGACATCTTGTCAGCCTCTTCCTTGGGGTGAATAAAAAAATCATCAGGGTCAAAGGAAGCCAGTAATCTGATAATTGTTTGGAGCAAACCTCTTTGCCATAGGGCCTTGTACTACCTACCATTGTCTGTACTTGGTTGATACTGAAGCTGCCAGTAGTAAGATTTTTATGCGGGGCGGGGGGGGGGGGAGGCCAAAGGAATTGGTGCAATAGTATATAATGGATAAAACCAAAACAATATTGAAAAATGGACAGAATGTTGATACAATCTGAAGCAGTGTCAAGGTGAATAATTATTTTTGCTAACACTTTAAGCATGCTTGTCACTTTCTATGGTTGCCTGTTAGCTATTTATGGTTTGTCTTAGCAAGTTGGACAACATGTGATTTTTGGCCTAATTTCTTATGATCCTTGCTACAATTTGAAAAGCTTGCTGCTTTTGAAAACTATCAGAAGTGTCAAGGTGATTAGAGACTCCCCAGTAAAGATAATTTTTACCAGATTTTAAGGCAAGAAGACCTCATATAAGCCACTGAAGAAACTACATTTTTCCCAACGTAGTAGAAAGTTAGATACACTATAATGAATTTGGAATATGGTGCTTTAAAAATTAGATTTGATGGCTTTGGGAGACTTTTCATCTTGTAACTACAAAACTGTGAATCATAAAGAAGAAAGCTAAACACATCAATATTATTGATTTTAATGGTGGAAATATAGCTGGATATATTATTTTATTTGTTTGTTTGTTTAATTATTAGAATTTGTCAAACAAAAACGAGAACAAGAATAAAAGAAAAAAATAAAATGACAGGGACAATAGGCACATTAGTGCACTTATGCATGCCCCCTCTACTGACCACTTAAGTATGAAATAAGGTCCACAGAAGTCAATTTGTGACTGAAACTGTGAAAATTTGTAGCTGAGGCAACTGGATATATGAATCACTGATAACTTTCATTGGTCTCCTCCAAATGGCAGAAGATTAAAATTAATTATCATCTATTTAAATACCTGATTTACAGTCATCGCCCCAGATCCTGCCAACCTAGCAGTTCGAAAGCCAGGCAAATGTGAGTAGACAAATAGGTACCACTTCGGTGGTAAGGTAACAGTGCTCCATGACATCATGCTGGCTACATAACCATGGAAATCACCGTCCACATCTTAGGACAGTGTCTGTTCAATGGCTTGAAACTGAGATTAGCATCGCCCCCTATAGTCAGCAGCAACTAGCAGAGTAAAATCCACAGGGATTCCTTTACCTTTTATCATTTATTTTCAGGCAATGATTTGGTAAAGATAATTCATTTTAGTCCTAGACCAGTGATAGCTAACCTTTTCTGGACCAAGTGCCCAAAGCCCCCCCCACACACACACCCCTGCCTCCCATTCATCCATGTATAGCCCTTGCGCATGCACACACACACCCCAGCACATGCCCCACCCAGTGCATGCATGCATGCCCCTGCATATGCCCCACCCCCACACATGTGTGCACACACCCCGCATGTGCCCTGTCCCTGCGCATGCGCAGCAGAGACTGTGGGAGGCCTGTGGGAGGCACGCACGGAGGCATGCATGGAGGTGCACGGGCATACATGGCAGAGCTAAACTGGGGCAATAGCTCGTGTGCCATAGAGAGGGTGCTGCATGCCACCTGTGGCATGCATGCCATAGGTTTGCCATCATGGTCCTAGACTATTGATGATAACCTCTTTCTTCTTTCTTCTTTCTTCTCCACAACATGCGGTAAAGCAAAATGTTGCAACTTCCACATAATGTCCTCACATTGTGAAGAGGATAACTGCTTCAATAGCCTAAGTAACTAAACTGGGCCTGTTTGCCAACTTGGAGGCATAAGATTCACCGTTCCCAAAATCTGGCTTATGGAATTAATGCAGAGACTGAAATGAAGAGGATGCTGCAGAGAGGCATCCCAAGGCAAGTATTTTAATCAGTTTCAGGATCAGAAGCAGGACACATTGATCCATAGAGTCAGTTTTTGCTTAGTGCCTGCCTGAGAACTTGATAAAATCCCTTTTTTAAGTCACTAAAGGCAACCTATAGAATATTTCCTATCTTATTTACTTTATTTATCCAAGCAATACATATGGCCACCCATCTTAATTAAATAACTCTTATATAACTGAATATAAATAAACACAATATGAAACACCACAAACAAGAACCAATGTAAAATGAAATAGTTGAGGCTCTTTACTCTGACATTTTGAAAACAAAACACTCATTCGGGGCTCCAAAAGCAACCTGATCTCAACATGTGAGGGAAAAACCAAGCTCTTTGAAGATTTCTGGAAGACCAGCAAAGTTCGTACCATCCAAATCACAGGGAGAAACAAGAGAGAAAGCAGCCTTCTGGATCCCACTGAGTAGTATTGTTTTATTCTGCTGAATTTCACCATATCTCCTATACATTCAGTCATGTCCAAAGGGGAGGTCAAACTGGGACAGAATTCCAAAGCAGTGTTGTGCTCCTGCAATGTAAGGCCTGCCTCTCTTATACAAGTATTGTTAATCTTTGACTCACATACCCAAAAGTAGCAGAGCTCACATTGTGATAGCATAATGCATATACTTCTTTGGACACCCATATGCAGTCTGTAACCTTCTGTACAACTATTTCCCACTGTCTCCCAATGACAAAGGACATTTGACTTTGGCTTTCTTTCCCATTAAGTCTTTCACTGATTCCTCAAATCTTATGCATCTGCAGAATAGATAGATGAGGGTCAAGCTGTATTGATATGCAGAAATACCTTTAGGAAATGGGACAAAAAAGCCAAGGAACCAAGGAAACAGTTGAATACAGGTAGTCCTTGACTTATGACCCCACATGAGACCAAAATTTATGTTGTTAAAGAAGACAGTTGTTAAGTGAGCCATGCCCAATTTTACAAACTTATTTTGCCAGGGTTGTTACACAAATCATTGTAGTTAAGAGAATTGAGCAGCCATTAAGCTTCCGCCATTGACTTTGCTTGTGGGAAGCCAGCTGGGAAGGTCACAAATGGTGATCACATGACCCTGGGATGCTGCAAGCATTATAAAGAAAAGGTCTTCTACCAAGTGCAGGATTGCAGCTTTCCGTTGCAATCCTGGATTTTCTCTGCACCTTTTTTTTTTTTTCCCCTGACGTGCAGTATTTAGGATAGCCAAATTTGGCATCCAATGTTTAAAGATGAATTATGAACAGTGTGCATCAAATGGGAAGATGACTAAGATGCTGCCACAGATAGATTCATGGGAAGGAGGTTGCTGCCCTATGCGCTTCATGCAAAAGGAACCAATGATGAACCAGGGGTGATTTAAATCGTATACTCAGCTACCTAGAAGAATGCATCATTGATACCCCAGGACAGCAATCCCCAACCTTTTGAGGTTGTGGACTGGGGGGGGGGAGGAAGAGGGAATGATTATGCATAAGTAATGGGCAAGCACACACACACACAGAGAGAGAGAGAGAGAGAGAGAGCTCCATTTGCACAAACAATGAGCAAACGTGCCTGCACAAATGGAGCGGCATGTGCCTGCTGCTCATGCAAGTGGAGTTGTGCGCATTCACCCGCCACTTCCATGGCCCGGTTCCAAATGGGCTAAGGCCCAGTAGTGGGTCACAGCCTAGGGGACCCTTGGATGTTTGCTTGTTGAATGGGTAGAGTAATGCTGTAAGAGATTTTGAGTAGCATTTCACTCCAGAAATTTAGCTTCCAACTGGTCAAGCCTAGCCTAATATTTACATGTATTCATTATATCCCACATGCTTAATTAGAGCAAATAAACAAAAATCCCAGAAGCTTTCTCTCTCTCTCTCTTTCTCCTTTAACCCTTGTACAAGGCTGTCAGGGCTTTACTTTCATTTGAGTTTCCTTCTCCTTTTTTTTTTTTCCCTTTCAAACTTTGGCTTTCTCTCTCCTTCCCTCTCTCTTGGGAGAAACAAATGGACAGCTTCCCTCGGTAGAATTGTTCCTTCCATTACCATCACAGCAGAATGCATCTGAGACTATAATAACTCAGTGATGAAATACAAAATGTCGCAATGCCATCTCCCTTAAAGTGAACTGAGATTTTGTTATGCCATTTTAGATGCACTAATAGCTCCTAAAGTCCCGTAGAGTATCCTAATGTGAATTTAATGAGCTGATAGCATATAAATGACAGTAGTGAGAGGGTGAAGGTGACATAACCTTTTCTCTTCCATTTGATGTTTGTCTTTGAAAAAATACAGACCTTACCAAAATATACCACATTATTACTAAGCATTGCATCTTTTAGCAGAAGACCTCACCGGTTTCCCTCTTTCTCTTTTAACTTCTTTTTTTCCCCCTTATGATATAACATAAAGATGTGAAAGTTTATCAAAATTGTTGGTTTTTTTAAAAATATTAAAACAACACAAGGAATTGGAATTCCTCTCCCCCATGCAGTCTTCTTTTCTTTATTGCCAAATTCGTGTTCATTTCATGGAATGTGCACCAGTGACAACTGCTTATTTTCAGCACTTGTACTCCTTCCAATCTTATTTTTATTAATATGTCATCATAAAAATAAAACAGTGTGAATTGTACCGAAACCATCTACCTCTATGTCCTCTGTGCAATTGATTTTTCCTACCATTTTTGCCATTTTTAACTTGCCTTGTCTGACTGATTTAAAGAGTCAGATGGTTGTTTTGCAAATCGCCATCACCTTCTTCCTGGTAATCAATGGAACTGTGTCCCGCAATGACACAATTGTAGGTGGAATCCAAGGGGAGGAGACAGGACAAATAATTTGTGAGAAGGTTGAAATGCATACCTGGGACATATTTCTGAGGGTATCTTAAGAAGAAAAGCATATATGCTGTCAGAGCTTACAAGTTAGGGAAGACAGTATAGTACGTGGAGGCTCATTCTTCTTATTGGTTTCAAAGAATAAATTATTATTATTATTGATATTGATATTGATATACCACCCTTCTCCCGAAGGACTCAGGGCGGTGTACAGCCAAGTTAAAATACATAGATAGAAAATTTAAAAACAATTAAAAACAAAATTAAACAGTTTGGCCCATAACTAATTTAAAAAAAACAATTTTAAACCAGATTAAAAAACTAAAAAAGAGTCATGCCAACCCGGCATGTTGGAATAGGTGAGTTTTGAGGGCACGGCGGAAGGTGCATAGGTCCGAGATCCTACAAATCTCAGAGGATAATTCGTTCCAGAGGGCAGGGGCCCCCACAGAGAAGGCTCTCCCCCTGGGGGTCGCCAGTTGGCATTGTCTGACCAACGGCACCTGGAGGAGACCCTCTCTGTGGAAGCGTACTGGCCGATGGGAGGTCGTTAGCGGCAGAAGGCGGTCTCGGAGATATCCAGGTCCTAAGCCATGGAGCGCTCTGAAGATGTTCACCAGCACCTTGAATCGCACCTGGAAGACCACCGGAAGCCAGTGCAGCTTGCACAGGATAGGTGTTACATGGGAGCGCCACGTTGCTCCCACAATCACCCGCATGGCCGCATTAGACCAAAGAACAGCCAGGATGAAAATTGTGAATTTATTTTGAAGGTGACACAATTTATGCATGAATAAGGCTCCTATTTAGTGACACAAAAAACTTCTTTGCAACCACCATTTGCATATTTTCAAATAGTCACCCAGAAATTCAGAAGTTGTTAGTGGTTGCCTCAGATACAATTTCATATTGGATACCTTCTGTAGCTTGCTGTGAGAAAATCAAAAGATGCTTTGAAAGTAATATTATCCATCTTCATGCTGTTTTGCACCCAGGCTTTAAGATAATATCTCTTTAAAGGTCCAGTGTACAATTTAGTCCAGTTATAAAAGATCACTTTCAGTTTCTGAGACCTCAGCACACAAATAAAATGCTTTTAGTTTTTGATCTTTGCCTGTGTCGGTTTATTGAAGCTAGTTGAGATGAAGAGATGTGGTTGATCCAGAGAATGATATGTGCATCTTTGTGTCATGGAAGCAATAATGCATACATTCCTGGGGGGTGGGGGTGGGGATCCTTCCCTCATTGCAGAGTCTCATGACAATCAGCAATCAGTCACAAATACTTTTTGGTGGGACAAGTTGAAGAAAGCACTATCGGCACAATTACCGATGTTCACAGATTATTGTGACCCATTTCTGTCTGGATTTAGGGTGTGAATCAGCCTGGTCTTCCTGACGAATAGATTCTGTTGGGAAGAAGCAGGGAAAAAAATGTAATTTTCCTTTTGGATCTCTGAATTTCTCAGAGGAATTTAATGCCACAGGCTTTCTGAAGCATCTTAATAAGGACTGAAGTCATGTTCTACAATAGTTCTAGTTTTCTTTGCTGTGATCATTTTAGATAGTAATAGTGGATTACTCTTTCTCACCACGTGAGCAGTTAAAATGGAACAATTCAAAACACTATCTTGTCCTTGGTGCTCTACGGGAAGTTGCTGAGGCAATAATTAGGAGATTTGGAGGCAAAGGGTTAACAATAAACTAATGATGCACATCAATTTTAAGTAAAGAAACAAATAAATTAATGTAAGATTATTTAGATCATATTTACATCAATTCCTTTTTCCGTTACGCTTGTTAGCATTCATAGTATTACCCCATTTTGGCCTCATTACTATGCTTTGAGTTTAGTGTGATATGACAAAGCTGGAATTTGAATGGGAATTTGAATCTATATCTTATCCAATCTCTGCATTCTGTGTCACTCATAGAGAAATGCCTTTGTTGTAAATCTACAGTCGAGCAATAGTTCAAAATGTTAGCTATTTACTTTATAAGTTATTTATGTATTTCTATATTACTTTCTATTTCAGAGGAGTGTATAGCAGTTTAGAAGAGAATTTCAAAAGAGAGAGGGAGAGTTAAAAACCAGCAGTATAAAGCCGGCAATGCTTACAAATCGAACAAAGTTTATTTTGTAAAAGCAAAAAACAAAAACTAACAGTAAAATACTGTATTAAGAGCCAGTTTGAAATAGTGCTTAAAGGTATTGAACTAGAAACAGGGGACCATGACTTCTAGTCCTACCTTAGACACTAAGCCAGCTAGGTGACCTTGGGGTAGTTATTCTATCTCAGCTTTAGGAAGAAGGTACTTCCAAAAAATGTTGCCAGAAAATTCCATGATGCTGTCCAGGCAATTGTATCTCTCTCCCTTTACTGTTTAAAATCACTATATCAGTGCATCTAAAAGATAATTTGGTCCTGGGGTAGATGTTATCCTATAAAAGCCTTTGTGAAAAAGAATCAGCTTGGTCTAGTGGTTAAGGCACCAGGCTAGAAATCAGGAGACAGTGTGTTCTAATCCCACTTTAGGTATGAAGCGGATGACCTTGGACCAGACTCTCTCTCCTAACCCTACGAAGAAAGCAAGGGCAAACCACTTCTGAAATCTTGCCAAGAAAACTGCAGGAACTTGTCCAGGCAATTGGCAGAAGTCAAGACTGACTTGAAGGAACCCATCCCCTCCTCTTGAATGAATAAAATAATCTTTAAGCTCTTTCACAAACATTATGAATTTATCTTTATGGGGTTTCTGAAAGAAGATAGCATGGAGATTAGCTGAGCATCTCTTGGGAGTGAGTAGCATAATTAGAATGCTGTTACTGATAAGGCTCTAACTCATGGACAGCATACCAATAGAACCATAACTTAAGATGGTTGACAGAATAGATGAGAACAAGTTATAGCCATCAATAATCACACATCTTTATTCCTCTCATATGGCCTGATCTCTGCTTCTCCACACCTTCAGGCCTCTCAACAACTCCGCTGATGACAGCATCTATTTCTACCTTTACTCTCAATGTTTTAGCAAGGCAATTATACCTGGCTTGGATAAAATTGTTATTCCCTACTCAGTAGAATATGTTCTCCCAAGTCCTGACTATCTCTTAAGAATCCTCTGATGATTAATTGTACTATGACTCATGGGAGACAGGAAACAGTCTCCTGTGAGTGTCTATGGAGATTCTCAGCCATCCAGCTCATGGTTGTCTCAAAGGCACTTTTTTGAAAGACAACTGGACTTTCTTTCTTTGTTTTTCCTTGAAGATGTTTCACTTCTCATCCAAAAAGCTTCATTAGCTCTGGTAGGATGGAAGTTCTTCAAGGAAAAACCAGGAAAGGCCAGTTGTCATTTGAAAAAGCACCTTTGAGACAGTCTCCTGTGAGGGAAATTTTGGAGGCAAACTCTTCCAGAGACAGGAGTTACTAGAATCAATGACTCTCTACCTCAGGGGTGTCAAACTCGCGTGTCACATGACATATCGTGACTTTTTTCCCTTTGCTAAATCAGGTGTAGGCATGGTCAGCACCTGACACAGCTGGCCTGCGGGCCACGAGTTTGACATCTCTGCTCTACCTTGATTTAGGCAGCAAGGAACAGACAAAGCAAGCAGTTAAGGCTAACCTCTGGCTATTGAATAATCAACATTATTATATAAACCTGCTAACTTTCTAACTTCAACAGAAAGTACTCAAGTTAGTATAAAAGAAGCTCAATCTCTGTTCAGTAACTAAAGCACAATGATTGGTTGTGATCAGAGATAGTAAATTTATTTTGCTTCCTATTTTTTTTTTTTTGATATTATTTATATGACACCCTTCTCCGGAGAATCAGGGCGGCTTAAAAAACGTTAATAAATAGCCTTCATACTTC
>JANHZT010000589.1:549269-560788 GCA_032468215.1 Stegonotus admiraltiensis
TTACGGATGATGAAGCATCTTTGATCCATTAATCTTTGTTCAGTTACATCACTTTCTGGGTGTTTTTCCTTCCACAGATGCATCATTCTTTTTTGAAATCCCCTGGCTGTTGGTTCTGCCTGGTAGTAATATTTGATGATTTCTCGATTTTCTATGATTGTCTAAGTTTTGCGCTTTGGTTCCAGTCACTTTCCAATTGCATGCCCTGGTTCCCTGGCAGTAACAACTGAGCCCTGTACCCCCTTTTTCAACAGATGTCCAGGAGCCATAGCATCTGACGCAGTCCTTGTTGACCCAGGTGACGACCGACCCAATGTGGAATTTTGTTGATTTCTTCTCATCATTGGTGCCTGGGTTGGTTCACGGTGGTTAAGTCACTACTGATCCAAAGACGGTAATCCCATAACTGTAGGAACCATACCAGATAGCTGTCCAGGCCCAGCCATGGCAGCCTAACTGCCTGTTGTTGTTGTTGTTGTTGTTGTTATTTGAATAAGGCCCATATTGTGGATCCCTTGCAATAATTGAATAAGCCTAGCCCAGAGTGTGGAAATCTCTGCTTTAGTACATGTAATAGAAGAGCAGGAATTCAAGTTTAATCCATAATGTTTTATTCAACTGATTTTATTACATTTATATTTAGTTTTAAGTCAATATATTTACATAACATATATCTGATAATTCCTTTTGGGAAGTAGGGGTATTGGCTGCTTGAAGACAGGTTATATATTCAGGATTTTTTATTCAAAGTGTTTTATTAGATATATACTCTCAAACTCCTATTTTCCAATAGAGGGTGTATTTTGCTTAAAAATGTGGTATGGATAAGACTTCACTACTGAGTAAACTCAAACAAATTACCACAAAGAACTTTTCTTAAAAGTATATGTTGATGAAACTATTGTAAGAAACTTTACATTTTTTTAAAAGTGTCCACTTTAAGCTATTTTTAAATTAAAGGAAAAGGGATTCACTCTGTCATTGGCTGCAGTTTCTAAATATAAAAGAGAAGAAATATTAAAAGAAGAGATGAGTAAAAATAAAATGACTCGTCAAAGAACAGCACAGAAAATTTAGTAAATAATTAAGTTGCATTTCTCTGTGAAGCTTCAACAGACCAAACTGACACTCCTTGGCATTTTTCATTACCTAGCATATTTTCTACAGTCAATCTACAGTGCAAAGACAAGCTAAACTCCAGAAGTGATCAGAAAAGAGGTCTTCAGATTGTATCACTCTCAGAAAATGTAAGGTTCCTATCGTAAGCATGTTAACTGAAGTATAGAACATATATTTCAGTCTTCAGCCTTTGATTCTCACTCTGAATGTATTAAATTCATCCTGGCAAACTGCTGTATCATTCTGGATTTATTTTCTGAAAAAGCTGCAAGAAATCCACATTGATCTTTGTACACCAAACTTCCTGTCATATGAATTTTGTATATCTCTTTAAATAGCCTGGTCTGTGTGTGTGTGTGTGTGTGTGTGTGTGTGTGTGTTCGTGCGTCCGTGCGTGTGTGTGTGTGAAACTTTATCCAAAGTATGAAGTTGGAAATTGCACCCAATGCATGTCATCTGGAAAACAATGGTGTTTTAATACACATAGTCTGTGCAGGGCAAGTTACATTGTTTGCTTAAATTTATAAACTAAAACATTTTCTGATCCTAAGTTTAACATGAGTCTGCCTGAGATCAGAAAGCCTTCTTGTTAGCAAGTATGCTTACAATAATACACATATGGATATATGTAACAAATAATAATAAACAGGCATTGCATGTACAGATTTCAATAATAGGTTTCTAAAATCATCCCTGTCATTCATTCTGCACACTGACAATTTGCAGGTTAATATATGCATACATACATACATACATACATACATACATACATACATACATACATACATACATACAGTTCTCAAGTATTTTTTTATAATAATAAGAATCCCTTTCTTTCACATTATAAAATTAGAATCTATTGATCTAAATGGGCCGTTCTAATATGTTCCTTTATTTCTTCTTTTTTCTATTTTTTAAAAAAAATCCTGACTTTATAGCACAGGCATAAAGAGCTGCCTTTAATTGCGTTTTACTACAAAGGCAACACCTCGTTATGTCTGCATTTAATGATCTTGGAGACTAACAAGGTAAAGGTAGAATCAACAAATCCATCCCACATTTTTTTTCCTGGCAATTCCAAGGCCTGTTTTTTTTGTTGTTGCTATTTCTCACCCTACCCCGCCCCCACCTCCTGCTACCCCGTCTGTTACAAGTTATGATGTGTGGATGAAGGCTTTTTCCCATGCCGTAATGACTGTAGACTGAGATTTCAAGGGGCTGTTCATGACAATCCCATTTTCTGTGTAATTTCATGGTTGTCTTCTTGAATGAAGATATTGGCTGCTCTGAAGCAGGAGGTCAGATGCTCCTGCTCCCTTTCAGTATTGTTCCGGAGTATGTTTCCTTTCAGCTGATGAAAAGTAATTCATCATTTACACCCCTGAATTCTGCCAGCGTCTTTTTTTTAACAACTTTTCTTTCCCTGTGGTACCTTGGGCCCATGAAAGAGATAAATAGGTTCAATATAACACAAGGCCCCGGATCCTGGGAGCAGGTTAGGCCTCTGAGGCCCTAAACTGCCCCTTTCTCATGATGGAGTTTGTCACCTTTCTACCTCTGGAAGTCAAATCCTGTCGACTCAGCCATCTTTCAGACTCTCTGAAGTGGCTTTGGCACCCACTGGGGCATGTGAGCTTAAAATTGATTTTTTTTTTTTAAAGATCTGTCAAGTTCCCTTAAGGGACAAAGTTGACAGCCAGCAGGCCTTAACCTATCACAAAGCACTCAATGTGTAAAAGACACCTAAGGAACTTCCTTTGAGAGGGCAAAGGGCCCCAGACTTGTGACATGTGGAAAGGGTGTTGTTGCTAAGAAACTGGCCCTTTGACAAAAGGATTTTTCCCCCCGTCTACCCGCTTGTTTGGAGGCCCTTTTAGGCTGCATTTTGAAGAAGGAAGTTGTATGTTGGATGCATCGCTGTGTGCTGTGGCTGCTACTTTTGCGAGCCTGTTTATCCCACCATCAAATTCCACCAAGGAAGAGTTTAAAAAAACCTCGAGGTCAACCCCAAATGCCTCAGGATCATGGCAAAACAGGGAGCTCTTTACAATCACAGGACAATAATGTCACTTTATAGGAATTTTTGCCTCTGGCTCTCAGGCCTCGATGAATACCATTAATTATGCTAAATTCCAGGAGGGAAGCCGTATTTAATGTTCAGTCTCCAGCAACAGCAATGTGAAGATCAAATCCAGAGGAAAAAAATTGGTGCTGTTGTCAGATTTTATTTTATTTTTGCCCTTAGACAGGGAAGCCAACATTGTAGGATTTTTCTGAATCGAAGGCCTTGTAATTTTACCTAGGTTTGTTTGTTTGTTTATTAAATTAATTTGCTGCCCATCTCAACCACAAGGTTGACAGAAAAGGAGGATTAGCATGAAAAGGTGGTCATTGCCTTACTTCCTTTTAAGTGATATAAGATAGTGTCAGTTTTTTATTTTACATATATTAATTCACCAGACCTTGTAAAAGTGACAGAAAAGAGGAGCTCCAGGCTGAAAATATAAGTACTAAAATTGTTTCTAAATTTCAGTTTTTTCCACCTTTGAAAGCTTCAGAAAGCTGTTTATCAATTCAGCTGTAAAACAATTGCAATAATGCAGGAGAATTGAAATCTAATCAGCAAAACAAGCAAAGCAGTAATAGTAATAATTTAAAACCAGAAAGCACAAAGGTCTAAATAAGTACAAAAGTTGAGTCAAGGTGACTAAATGTGATTTCTAGAGAAACTTCATTTATGACATGAGTATAAACACACATAGGAGTTTGTCATGTAGTTTTAAAAACATCAAAAGTAAAGAGTTTCTCAGACTTTGGCAGAAGATAACATCTGAATATTTCAGAACTATTAGCTGAATGCAAATGGGGGGGGGAAATCCTGACAAATTATTTTGTTCATTGTTTTCCCATATAAAGCCAATGTAATTTCTTCTGTATTTACATTTGGTAGTGCTGCATATTTCATACATAGAAGTAATAATCAGTACCTCAGAAGCAGCATGAACATTTTGTGCTGTAAAAACAACCCTACCAGCTTTCTCTGTTGCTGAAATATGCTTAGTACCAAATAATTGAAAATTAATTTTCTTAACCTCTAGGTCTCTCAGGCAGAATCATAAATAGATGGAATAGGACCTTTGATTAATCCAGTTTGTTCCTCTCAGTGATGACTGTTAGTTACTCTCTAGTTTATAAGCAACAAGGATTGGCAAATAAATGTACATTCTTTCTGCGACTGTTCACTATTGTGAGAGAACCTGATACTATTTAATATGGGTATGGGTGTGTTTACTCAAAGTTTATTTCAGGTGCTTTTTGATGCATTATGTATGATATGAATTATGGTTCATTGTATAGTCACCCAGATTTTTAGCCTGAGATAGGTACTGTGTTTCCCTGAAAATAAGACCCAGTTTTTTTTATTTTTTTGCTTCTAAAAGAGGCATTAGGGCTTATTTTCAGGGGATGTCTTATTTTTTCCATGTACAGGAGACCCATTCTTCTGCTTGCTCATGACCACAACAGGGCAAGAGGCCATGCAGTCAACCAGTGCTACCGCCGTGAGGTGTGGGGTTGTAGCTGCCCCACAAACCCCAGACCAGTTTACCTCGGGGCCCCCGAAGCCAGGCCACCCATGCCCCAACATCTGCCTCATGGCAAAGGCTCCAGCTGCCCCATCCAGCAGGAGCCTGTGTGGCCACCAGCCCACTTTTTCTGCTTGATCACAGCCACAACTGAGCAGGAAGCTGAGTGGTGCAACAGTAAATGTTGTCATTTAATAATATCAAAGGTATCATCCCAGGATATAAGCTGTTCCAAGTAAAGCTGCTTTTTGCTAGTTATGATAGCAATTTGTCAATTGTTACTACCTTTGTTTGTGTATTTGTTTTTTGCACTGTCATTCTACTTCTATTCACAGGTTTTTGTGACTTTAGAATACTTAGTTTCTTCATTTTCTATTACTTCGTCTATTTTGTAGTCCCACCAGTTCTTACTTTCAGGCAAGGGGTATTTTTTCCAGATATTCCAATGTACTATTGTTGTCATTTGGGTCTTGCACAGCAGGAATTAACCTCTCTCTCTTCCCCCCCCCCAACTCTCTCCTGTTTTTGTCCCTACCTCCTTGCTTTCTTAATTGTTTGGTTGTTGGCCATGTACTATTTGGTTACTGGCCATGAACTATTTTGGTTTACCAGGTCTCTTTTCTGTTCTTCATTTCGTCTTTCTTATAGGCCAGTTTGGTCTCTTAGTTAGACTTCTATACCACTTCATAGTGCTTTACAGCCCTCTCTAAGCGGTTTACAAAGATTAGCATATTTCATTTTAGCATTAGCATATTGCCCCCAACAATCTGGGTCCTCATTTTACCTACCTCGGAAGGGTGGAAGGCTGAGTCAACCTTGAGCTGGTGAGATTCAATCTGCTGATCTGCTGAACTAGCAGTCAGCTGAAGTAGCTGCAGTACTGCACTCTAACCACTGCGCCACCTTGGCTCTTAAGGTAGCATCTTAAAATATAGGCACTTCCATGCAGGGTAGATTAAAAAAAAAAATAAGGTGTTCAAGTTTGATAAATTCAATACTTCCAGATATCAAGTAAGTCTTTTAGATATTACCATAAGGGTTCCAATCATGATTGGTAATAGCAACCCTTTCTCATCAGAACGTTGTTGATTCTCTTCTAATGTAATCTTTTGTCAAAGCTTAACCAAGTGCCCTTAAAAGTTTCATCAATCACCTTAACCATATCTATGCTATTCCAGTAGTATCATGCTTATCCTTGATACTCATAATTATTATTGGCAAGTCTTTGATGTAGTAGATCCTTGATATAATATCATGCTTATCCTTAGTAGAAGATATAATCAGAAATGAAAGCACAAACCTAACATACAGAGTAAAATATATTACTTGCCAATTTTCCACAGTAACTTTTCATGATTACTCCAAAATTACTTTTTAATGCAAAGAGTAGTTCCAATCACATAGAAGCCCACACGATTCAGATACTATCATAATCACAATTAGATTGCATTACTGCAATCAGGAATGGAGATCATTAAGAGAAGGAATATAAATTGCTTTAGTTTTACAAGTACTGAGCTAGCAAAATTATAATTAATCTCCATTTATAATCTTTTCTTTCATAGAACTGCAAAGCATGCTACTTTTTAAGGCCATCAATACAAATTAGAAGTAAGTAATAAAGCCTAAACTACTACTCCAGTGCAGTGCTCAATTGTAGAAACTTCTCTATTACATATGGAAAGCATTTAATGCAAAATATGCCCTCAGCATAATGAATTCTTTTCCCCCCACTAGCACAATACATGTAGGTATTACTAGGGTAAGTATTTCATTTGCTGGGGAAAAATGAAGAACCAGCTGAAGTTCTGACTTTCCTCATGAAAATCAAATTGAGTTTTGTTTTTTTCCCTATAGATCTATAAGAAAGAGGAATAATGCAGACATGGGAAAATCATACACTAGAATTGACACATGGAATATAGTATCTATGCCTATGTGTATGAAGCAATATTCTACTTATTTTTAGCATTGTTGCAGTTCTTACGTGTAATATCACTGTAAAGTAATGACTTGTAAAAAAATTTAATAAGTGTTAATTAATTATTACCATTTTTATCGTGTTATCTTATATGTGATTTCTTTTTAACTGACCAATGTATAACATTTCTTCTTATTTTGCCTATTCAAAATGTCTGTCACAGGTGAAAAATTAATGTAATAAAATATAACTAAGTGATTGTTGATAAAGACACAATTTGCTATAGGAAGAAATCAAAAACACCTTTCATAATCAATCCATAGTATGGTGTGTGTGTGTGTGTGTGTGTGTATTTCCAGGCTGATTAGTTAGACAGTGAGCTAAAATGCACAATTTATTGGTAGTTCCTTCAAAATGAAACACTATCTACCTGTTGACAGTCCCACTATCCTGGAATAATGCAAAAGAAGAAAAAAAATAGTGAAGATTTCATACTTGTTTTTTTCCAAATCATTCTGTCTAAAGCTTGTGCTTTCCTCTGTGTGTGTGTGTGTGTGTGTGTGTGTGTGTGTGTGTGTGTATGTATGTATGTATGTATTTGAAAAAAAATATTTGCCACCCATCTCGTATCCAATGACTCTGGATGGCTTACAGCATAAAAACATTGAAAAAAACTTTAATATCATCTATCGTAAAAATACACCACAGATGAAAACATTAACAGATAAAATCATGCACAAAAGATGGCAAAGAAGGGAGCTGGACATACCGGGAGAGGGGGGAGAGATGGGGTTGAATTTTAATTAGTCAACCACTTCCTGTATGAACCTCCCCCAATCTCTCACCTCAGGGGATAGGATGTTTCAGAGGGAAGAAATAGATATGTCTGGCTTTGAAGTTTGCAAGGATATAGGCAAGCAGTTCCTGTTTCTGAAGATAGTTGACATTTATTTAATCTGTCTTCATAATTAAAACAACTCAAAGGAAGCATAGACAGTCCATTCTATTTCCGGTCCACGTCAGTATCATATGTGTATATTCTGCAACCACATTCCCCATGTTAACTTTCCTTTATA
This sequence comes from Stegonotus admiraltiensis, assembly GCA_032468215.1. Lineage (NCBI taxonomy): Eukaryota > Metazoa > Chordata > Lepidosauria > Squamata > Colubridae > Stegonotus > Stegonotus admiraltiensis. Next base: position 556,970 of record JANHZT010000589.1, read on the forward strand.
GTTTTGTCTCAGTTTGTATCCATTTTAACTTTAAAACCAGGGGTGAAATTCAGCAGGCTCTGACAGGTTCTGGAGAACCGGTAGTGGAAATTTTGAGTAGTTTGGAGAACCGGGAAATACCACCTCTGGCTGGCCCCAGAGTGGGGTGAGAATGGAGATTTTGCAATATTCTTCCCCCAGGAGTGGGGAAGGAATGGGGATTTTGCAGTATCCTTCCCCTGGAGTGGGGAGGGAATGGAGATTTTGCAGTATCCTTCCCCTGCCACACCCACCAAGCCATGCCGCGCCCACCAAGCCATGCCCACAGAACCGGTAGTAAAAAAAATGAATTTCACCACTGCTTAAAACACACATTTTATATGCATTGTATTCTAAAATATATTGCTTGGATTAAAAAGTAAATGACAGCATTTGGTGACATTTGGAGTAAACATAAACTGCATTCTGATTTGCATCTCATTCGAACAAGGGTTAGCGTTATGAACTGACAGTTTAGAATTTGCTACCTAGCAGCAAAGAAAGATATAGGCTTTTAAAATGGCATGTTCAGTTTATTCATTCTTCCAACTATTTTTTTCAATTCTAGTACCTCAGATGGAAGGTCTGGGACATTTTGAGCAAAATCCAACGTTTTGTGAGTAGTCTTGCTTTTCACAATGCCACTTTCCCTTCCTTTCTTGTACAATCTCTGCTGAACTTCCAAAATCCATTCAAGAATGTTGGATAAGAACTTTCTGTCTGGTAAACCTTCAGAAATTTGATAATTGACTTTATGCCTCAAGTCAGGCTCTGTCTATGTTATATTCCTGGTCTAGTTTTTAATAGTTTCTTTAAACTATAATATCTTGTGGAACAGCTGTCCCGCTAAGGTTCAGATGGTCTTGAACTTTTTGGCCCTGAAAAATCTATCCCCCCCCCACTGCGTATTGGTCCAGAATGCAGGATGAACCATCACAAAATAAATTATTTAAATGGGAATATTGATGTGAACAGATAGATTCTATTGGATATTGTTCTGTTTTTGGATCCATTGTTTTAATTTTTTTAACCATATGTAAGCTGTTAGAATTGCTTTTGTGAGTTGGGGGGCATAGGCATAATCTAAATTAATAATAGTTATTATGAAATGTTGTGGTGATTTTCCCTGAGGTAGGATGCTTGAATCCAAATCCAAGTCACCATAAAGGATAGAAAGATTGTTCTTTACCAACTAAAATTATTAATTTAAGGAATCAAGGAATCCTGTTTAAGCAGGAATTCATTCCCAGCTTTATACACCCCAGCTTTCTGAACTTATAAACTTTTTGACCTTTGAGGTCAACCAGTGTGGACCAAATGTAGAATACCAAAGATATTCTACATTTTTATCTACTTGCCTTCTCTAAAAGGTTTAATTTTTATGGCACAGTATAACATGATTCCTAATAATTTAAATGTTATTACCTGGACTTTTCCCACTTTTTTCTTCTTTCAGTTCAGCTATTTTCTTTCTTCTTCTGCCTCTGACCTGTGCCATTTACATTTCTACCTGATTAGTCCTATTTTTATAATAGTATATAGACTGTAGGCTCTTATTGGTTCAGATATTTTTATAACCATGTTATTTCCTAGGTAAAGCTTATTACCTAAGTAAAGCTTATTTTTATTCAACCTCTAGCTTCAGGAATATTGTTTTTTTAATGAAAGTTACATTTATAACCTTACTTGTCTTCTTCCCATACATTGTTTGTGTTTTATAAATCTATTTGCTCTTCGTCAACAGGCTAGGCTAGGGGCTTAGAGTGATTTAAAAATTAGGAAAAAGGAAATTTGTTTTTGTTGTTATGTGCTTGTCAGTTTGCAAAGCAGGCAAGTTTGTTTGTTTGTTTGTTTGTTTGTTTATTTATTTATCCATCCATCCATCCATCCATCCATCCATCCAATTTATATGCCGCCCTTCTCCGTAGACTCAGGGTGGCTTACAATGCGTTATAGCAATAGCCTGCATACTTTTTTGTATATACCTTATTAGGGCTTCCCCCCGCCCCCCAAACGGTGTTGTTCTATACAAAGTTGGCTTATTGCCCTCACAATCCGGGTCCTAGTTGCCAGAATGGCTACATGTGATTGAGATGCTGAATGACAGAATTACCAAAGATACCTTCAAATCAAAATACTGCTGAATACTCACATTGTATACTTGATCTAGAAAAAAAATAGGCCAAAAGAAGAAGAAAAAAGGACTTACGAAGAAAGGAAATCTGGAAAAAGAAAAGCCATGGATACATAATTCTATGAATATGATTTCTTACTCATTCAAATTAATGAAATGCATATAGCAAAAGATGCATGGAGCCAATTGAAAGGAAAAAGCAGTAGATTTTTCAGGAATCTTTATAGTTGAAACTACATAACAAGAAGCTCAAAGTTAGAAATGAACAATCAGTTCATACCAGTGGTGGGTTGCCCCCGGTTTGGACTGGTTCTATAGAACCAATAGTAAAACCAGAGGGAGGCTCCGCCCACTGACCCTGACATCATCAGAACTCTTCTGCACATGTGCAGAAGACTGTGCACACATGAGAGCAAAGCAAGTGCATGGATATTTTGCTGGAAATGTTAAAGCAATTAAAACTCAAAATGTAAATTTACCAGTGTTGGAAGAAATATCCATCTGGGTTCAGTTCCAAGTGGGGAGAAAGACACTGGAAACATGGAGGCTGATTGGAAAGATGGTTTATGGTGAAGCAGAACCACCAAGCACATGTGATTCTGGGTAGCTGAACACTTGGTTTGATGAGAACATGGATTTTTATACAGGTTGTTCTACAGGATTTTGTAATTTAGAGGGTTGTTTTGTGTAATTTGTTGTTTGATTTTAATTAATTTGTTTCGCAAAGACTGGCAATGAGTTGGGGTTTTTAATCTTGTTGAACAAATGTAATTAATCCTAGATGCTGGCTTCCTTGGAGTTTTAATCCTATCTTGATTGGATTACCAAATCTGCATTTCTAAAAGTTGGCCCCTTAGTTTCTGCTTGGGGCAGAGAGCTGAGGCTATGAGTTTCTGTCTTTAGAAATATGTTTCTCCTTTAGGGAAAATATAATATTCTGCCTTTTTAATATTTCCTAAAATATTTCATTCTTCTAAGAGGGGTGGGTGCTAACTTTCTTCACCAGGAGTAGTTAAAATAGATTTACTTCTTAAGTGTCCTCCTCCAGAATATGAAGGAAATGTTAATATCCTTCAGTGAAGGCTCCAGAATGTTTCCTAAAATATATAATCTCAGAAAACAAACAGAACATTTATAAGAAATAACATAATATTAATTCATGATGTCTCCTATGTGCCATTTTTGGAAACTGACTTTTGAATGTAAGAACTGCTGTAAGCCATGTGTGCAAAATTCTTCTCAAGAAAATTATTGCTTAGTTTCTCAAGACAAAAAAAAAGATAAAAAAAAAGATCTGGGGAGAGGATTGTCTTTATTAAGTGCAGCATTTGCCTTAGAAATTAAACACTATAAAAACCATGTTTGCCCAAAGATTACATCAAACACTAGCATTCGAGTTTGGGGCACAAAATTGGAGAATGAATTCCAAAATTCAGAAAACTACATAACCATAAAATTAAAAATAAGTGCATGAAAATCTGAAAAAATGAACTGACTGTATTATACAAAATAGATAGCAATTACCTGTGTAAGAGAAAATGCTATTAGAACTAATTTATTCAGTTTTATGTGGACATTTAAATTTAATTCTAGAAGAACAATCTGATTTCTAAACTGTACATATGCTGATGATATTCAATAAACCCCTTTATTGTGATTATTATCTT
>JANHZT010000591.1:0-13275 GCA_032468215.1 Stegonotus admiraltiensis
GGGAAACTTTTACATTTTAATTAGGTGAAAGCCAGAGGAACTTTCAGAATCGGCTTTCACCAACTGTGCCAATATGATGTATGCAATAAATTATTCTTTGAGGAACTTGCCTGCCTCAGAGTTCTGTTTTCTATGGGTACATTACTTGGAACACTGACACTGTGAAGCGGCATATAAATCTAAGTGCTATTGCTATTATGTCAAGCAGACAAGAGTTTATGTTCAGGAGATAATTGACATGGCATACAATGAGTTGAGCAGGGCTATTTTCCCCTCAATTCTGCTGCTGGATACTAGCAATATTAGAAATCCATGAGTTTCTGGAAGGATTATGGAACATGGAACATGGAACAACACTCTGAGGGCCATAAGAGCTATTGTTAAGTAAAAATTAAATTGTCAATATAATTGATCAGAGTTCTAACACAATGGGGAATTTGGCCCTAAACATTAAGACTAAATAAAGGGGAGCTTCAGCACTGAATTTGCATATTGATCTATTCATTCCTTGGGAAGGGTGGGGGGGATCTGCCTTATAAGCATATGAAAGCAATGCAAGTAGCACTGACTTGGATTTGAAACATAAATCAACTTTTATCAAGACATTTCCATAAAACAGAAATTTGTTTTTAATAATCCGCCCCCAGAGACTCATGGATTGCTAACATTGCTAGTATCCATTACAACGTCTGATATAGCACACTGATTTATAAATACACGAATACGAAAACTTCACACAAGTCAGCCAATCCCTGAGTTCAACTGATTAAAAACAGGGGGATGTCAATATTTAGCCTACACAGCTGAAGTCAAACGATTTTAGGAGAAGGAAAACAGCGTCCCTTCCCACAGCAAGGTCATTGTACTACGATGTGACACAGTAAGTAATTGTGCAATTAAGTCCTCCAGAACCTGATTGCAATTTTGGAATATGACTGTTCTTGTGCAACGGAGTTTGTCACCATCATATGAGGGAAAAGAAGTTATTGGGAAATAAATCACTTGTTTACCTGCTAGTTGATTATGATAACCGACTGATTCCCCTACTGTCTTAGATTTATATTATTATAAACTGAAAGGATGAGGCTCAAATTACTGACAATCCACGAGGTTCTTCTTAAAATAATGCTATCGAGGAGTTTTGGATTACTCCTGTGAGTAATTTTTTGCACTGGGATGTCATCAAAGAGGCGGAAGTGTGCCATGAACCAGTTGAAACTAGATGGGTATCCAATTAGATACAGTAGATCCTATCTTGCTGGAATAAGATCTCAGTAAAAATTTCTCTCCCTCCTTCAATCTCTGGGGCACCTGTGATATCATTTCAAGAGAACAAAAAATTATAGCAGATATGGGTGGTATAAAATATACCACCCATATATATAGCAGATATTTTTAGAATATCCCCAAGACTTAGAGTCTCAAGACCTGATTAAGGTAAAGTAGGATGCTAAAAGCTATTATTTATTGTGCTATCCGCACAATTAAGAATACCATCAGGATAGGCTAGACCGGGGTTCTAAAATCTGGAACTGGGTAGGTTTAGTTTAAGGACTAGGGGTGACATGATAGCAGTGTTCCAATATCTCAGGGGTTGTCACAAAGAAGAGGGAGCCAAGCTATTCTCCAAAGCAGTTGAAGGCAGGACAAGAAATGATGGATGGAAACTAATCAAAGAGAGAAGCAACCTAGAACTAAGGAGAAATTTCCTGACAGTTAGAAGAATTAATCAGTGAAACAACTTGCCTCCAGAAGTTGTGAATGCTCCAAGACTGGAAGTTTCTAAGAAGAGATTGGACAACCTTTGTCTGAAATGGTATAGGGCTTCCTGCCTAAGCAGCAGGTTGGACTAGAAGACCTCCAAGGTCCCTTCCAACTCTGTTATTCTAATCTGCTCTGTTCTGTTCTAATTTATGTTTTCTACTCTACTCTACTCTACTCTACTCTACTCTACTCTACTCTACTCTACTCTACTCTACTCTACTCTACAGACTCTTGGAGAGTCTGATGCAACTTAGGGTCTCCTTCTCAAAAAACATAAATGCAAAAAGGCAAATTCACAAATACAGCCTAAATTACAATGGAGACCAATTATCCTCAACTAGCAAAATATTACAAAATTTAAAAATGCAATATACTAATATATGTTCTGAGTTAATGATTAACACTGAAATTTGTATCTTCTCTTATAACCTAATAAAATGTTTTTTAAAAATGATTAAAAAATATTGAAATTGAGGAGCATAAAATACTTTGTTGCTTACAAGCATTATTGAATTACAAAAATGAAATAAAGTAAAGGAAGACAAAGTTCTATATTTTTTCCCTAACTCTAAACAGGAATCAGCTACTTCCAGCAAGCCAATCTTTATCTTAATCTCATATATAATTTCTGTAACTATAAGAAGCAGATAACTAATATCACTTTGTGACCTTTGATGTTTCACCGAGTTTGGTTATTTTCTTGCAGAAGTTTCATTACCCAACTAGGTAACATCATCAGTGCTAGAAGGAAGTGGAGTTCTAGCACTGATGTTGTTATCTAGTTGAATAATGAAAACATCTGCAAAAAAAAAAACCAGCCACGCTCAGAGAACATTAAGGATCTCAAAGTTCAACCCTGAGCTACAAATATTCTCTTCTATTGGAAACATCACTTCTTTTGGAAACATCTTGTTTTTCTGGCTATCAGCTTATTTTATTGATTCTTCTGAATTCTGCTGCTCATTCTGTCATCTTTATTCCTATATCCAATTATCTTGCTACTCAGGGTTAGAATGGGTAAAGGTTGATTATTTTTGCCTTCCTTCAAGGAAAGGATGGTGAAACAAAAACCGTCATTTAAAAGAGAAGGGAGTTTGTTCTTTTTTCTGCAACACACAAGGAATAGTCTTCAGGCCTAAAACCAAGTAGAGAAATGGAAGATTTTTTTAAAATGAAGAGATCTTAAACCACGGATTTCTGCCTAGTTTGCAAATTGCTATGTGATTCAATGATTAAGTAATAACTATAAAGTGATCCATTTGCAGATAAAAAAAATATTGACATGGAGAGTGATAGGATCTGACCTAGAATTAATAACCGGGAAAGGTTATTGTGGATGATCTGATTCACCCTATACAGTATGCAGCCTGCTGAGGAAAAAAAAAAAAACCTACCTGTATGTAATTCCCTATATGCATTGATGATGTGTCTGTATTTGTAATTAGGGTACAGTTCTGATTACCACATGTCAAAATGGTTATTGTACACCTATAAAAGATACCACGTGCATGTTGAGTGGAATGGAGCAACTCCTGAGTGGAAAAAAAACACCATTGCACTTGGGGGGGGAGTAATAAAGCAGAGTGGCATACATGATGCAGATTTATTATATGATTATATGTAGAATGGGCGGTGTGGTGACTCAGAGGTTAAGATGCTGGGCTTGTCGGCTGAACAGGTCGGCTGAACAGCTGGTAGTCCAGGTTTGAGACCTGAGCACCACGCAATGGGATGAGCTCCCGTCCTCACCCCAGCTCCTGCCAACCTAGCAGTTCTAAAGCATGCAAATATGAATAGATAAATATCCTGTTTCCCCGAAAATAAGACCCAACCGGAAAATAAGTCCTAGCATGATTTTTCAGTATACTCGTAACATAAGCTCTACCCCCAAAATAAGCCCCAGTTAAGACTGTCAGCCAGATGGGTGCATTTAGTACCGTATTTCCCCAAAAATAAGACCTAACCAGAAAATAAGCCCTAATGTGTCTTTTGGAGCAAAAATTAATATAAGACCCGGTCTTGTTTTCTGGGAAACACAGTAGGTATCACTTTGGTGGGAAGGTAACAATGCTCCATGATGTCATGCTGGCCATACAACCATGAAAATGTCTTCGGACAGCGCTGGTTCAATGGCCTTAAAATGGAGATGAGCACTGCCCCCTAGAATCAACAATGACTAATGGATTATAAACCGCAGGGACTCCTTTTACCTTTATATGTGGAATACAGAATGTGAACAGGTCTTTTATTTCTCCTTCTCATAAAATAAGACCCCAGGATCCTAAAATGAAATTGTGATGGGAAAACCCTAGCAGGTTAAAAGGTGTACTTCTTTGCAAATTGCATGGTTAAATCATGGAAATTGCTGTTGTGCTATATAGAGACAGTTAGGAGAATATCAGTGGTGACCAGTTTCAAATGGGGATGAGAATAATTCAGAGGAATTAGGGTTATTAATTGGGGAGGTGCTTCCCATTTGCCTGGATTCTGGAGCATACACATTCAGAATGGGATTTTCATTTTTCATGTCAGAGTGGATTAACTCTGTGGGATTCAGGAAACCACTGAAGTTTAGGCACCCCCTCTTTTTTCCTCTGTAGCTTCAAGGTACTATAAAGAACAGCATTAAATCTGTGAGCTTTCATTATTTGTGTAAAATGTCAAGGTGAAGAAGAAGTATATCGGATGTCAGGAAGAAATAGGCCTATCTTCAATCAGAGTGTGAACAGATCACCATCACTCACACACACACCCAGGGATCACCCTTTGCTTCATATATGACTTTATTTTTCACCTTAGGCAGTTGTGTGTCATTGATTAATTAATCGATTATCCTATCTACTCTGGGTTCTGAAATCCTTGCCTTCTCTATGCACAGTGCTGCAGTCAAAGCTTGTTGACAAAGGCTTTCCCCCCCCAGTTTTGATTCATGTGACAGGAAATTTAAATGTCATAGCAGAAACTAGTAAGAAACAGCCATGTAATTACTGGGAGAGTGGAAATTGCAAATTAGACTTTCCTGCATTCTATCTAAAACGATGAATGCTTTGGATCAGGTGGCAACAGATAATATCAACCTGAATTAACAAGCCTAGAGTTTCTAATTGGTGCTCGACTTCTGTTACTAAAGCCTTCTTTGCAACCACAAAACAGGTTTTGGCAATTCATTCTTCTCAACTAAGAAACCATTATTTGGCTCTTGTGTTGCCCTAATACTTTATAGGCACTTAACAGAAAGAAATGTAAATTGGATCCAATATTTTCTAATAGAATGATGAAACATTCTTTAATGGCCCATCTTCATAGTCTAATTGATGTTGGATTGAAATTACATCTTCTCCAATCAATAGTATCAATAGGTAGTCTAGACCTTCATAGGCAATAAAAAACAGGTCTGACAGGGTAATGTTTTCAGTGGGTTTATTCTAACCCAGTCTAGATCCCAAGGTTTGTCATTATAAGGCATAAAATGGAATAGCATTTGGAGGAAAAAGAGGCTGCTGAATCTCACCTTTGTTTCCTGATTGTGGCTACTCTATTCATGAGATGTCTTGGTTTTAATTCTGGAATTATTGAAGAGTATTACGAGTTAGTTCTTTTTTTTTTACTTTGATAATTATGGCAGAGTCTTCACTCTTGGTTGGGACACTGATCTTATACTGTTGAGAAAGAACTCCCACTAATTAGATAAATATACCATCAGCAAGAAACATTCTAGGCCACAGCCTCTCATGCATAAAGTCCGCCAGCATGAAGCGGATGGGTTGGCCATTTTTGATGTGACTTAATGTTGGTCAAAAGTCACTTCGGTTGTCTCCCTTGCCACAGCGGCAGGAAGCTACTTCACCTCCTACACAGGGTGGTGTCTATGAAACCACAATATATCTTCCATATATGAATAAACACATTCTAGCATTCAGAATATCTAATCTGAAAGAGTGGATGACTTAATAAGGTTGTACAATAAACTTAGAAAAGATTGCTAAAGACATGCATTATGGCATAACTGCCTAACAAACAATTTTAAGAAATAATGATGCTTGACCTAACATTGGCCAGTCACAGAAACTACTTTAATTAGCACTGCTACCAAGGTGAAATTTCACAATACAATATGGAGATTCTCCGTGATGAAATATCCTAGGAATTGGACGAAGGGGGAGATGCATTTTGATGGGGCAAATGAAATGTTTTCAAGAATGGATGTAAACCCATCAGCTGAAGCAAAACCTCAAAGGCAAATTCAGAAGTTTTGGTTTGGGTAAAATATCTAAGGAAATGAAACAATAGCAAGATGATAGGAATAACAGTTCAGGAATGCTCTGTATTATAACCCAAACTATATCAACAATGAATAAAGCGGTCTTATTTTTAAAGTCCAAGGAAATCACATTCTCCTTTAGTAAAGGCACAGCACAGATGTTGTCCTGACTCACTGATGGAAAATAATCAATGTATGTGTGGTATTCTAAGCAGCTTAAATTTAAAGGACCTAATGTGATTGTGATAAAATCATTGTTCCTAATAAAATAAGCTGGAGGTTTGTTTCTCCCACCCCACTTTTAAAAAGAAATTTAAAAAAGCAAAATGGAAGTTATGCTTCTCAGTAGGAAGAAATGTACTCCTATTAGAAAAATGCATTCAACTATGTTCAAAACAAGCTTTTTTTTAAGTCAACGTGTTTCCCCGAAAATAAGACCCTGTCTTATATTTTTTTTTGAACCCTGAAATAAGTGCTTGGCCTTATTGCCATGCGCTCAAAAGCCTGATTGGGCTTATTATCAGGGGATGTCTTATTTTGGGGGGGAAACAGGGTACTGATTACAGCATTCAATACATTTAATCCAGTTATTTTCCATATTACACTTGGGTTTTAAAAGAAAATCTGTCTGAACTGTCATCCTCTTACTGAATTACTCTGTCAGGGTCAATATGAAAATATAAATACTTCAGATTTTTTTAAAAAATGTTTTCATTGCACGTGCTTCCCACACCCTAATGATTTTCAAGGAGTTCCTACTCTGTCTCAGGTCTTGCAAAATGGCATTTAATAGCAATTTAGAGCTAGGGCTCCTCTGGTGACGATTACTTTCCATTCCTCCTACACTAGGCTCCAACACTAATTAATATTAGTTGCTATTTAGAAAAGAAAAAGGTTTTAAAAGAGACAATGTATAACCTAGGAAGGAAACAAAAAGATTAGAAGGCATTGCTTCCAGCAGCCAAAACTCAGATAAACAGGGATCAACACTGGATAATCAGGCAGAAAACAATACTCTTAATCACAAAACCACCAAGAAGGAAACCACACCTCTATCAAAACTAGAAGAGCAAGCTACTGTATATAAACAGGCAGTAACTCCACAAACGGTCATACTGATGATGTTACCTAGTTGGGTAATGTAACATCCGCAAGCAAACAACCAAACTCAGAGAGCACCAAGGTCTTCACAGTTCAACACCGAGTTATCAACGTTCTCTTCTATTCCAAGCTTCAAGACATGGCCCTTCTCTCAGGATCTAGATTGAGATGGAGTCCCTTGTTGAACGCAAGAGCAGCCTAAAAAATGGGGGACAGGTTGTGCCCCTCTATTAAAAGAAGGATTTTCCACTTCAGCATGAATGGATTCCTTCACTCCTCTCTCAAGCCATCTATGACAGCTTTGCTGGCTGAGGAATTCTGGGAGTTGGAAGTCCACAAGTCTTAAAGTTGCCAAGGTTGGAGACCCCTGATCTATGAGGAAGCAGAGTCTCGTTAAGGTTGTTGTTCCTAAATCCATCCCTGTCCAAAATGTGAACGTTGTGGTCCTCAAAAGAGTGTCCTTTTTCTTTTAAGTGGAGGGACACTGCTGATTCTGGTCCTGTAGTATCACTTCTCCTATGCTGGGCCATCCTCTTGTGTAAAGGCTGCTTGATTTCTCCAATGTAGAGCTCTGAACATTCCTCACTGCATTGGACTGCAACACTACATTACTCCTCTTATGTTTTGGTGTACAATCCTTCCCTCAATAGAGGTGGAGGCCTCAGACACAACCTGTCCCCCATTTTTTTAATGCTCCTCTTGCATCAGATCCCCAGAAAGATCAAGACTACTTCGCAGGTTCAACAGGGAGGTCACACTTAATGACCCACCTAAGAGAAGGATTTAGAAGCAACGGCCCTTAACAACTCTCTGCCTACTCACCTAACAAACCTATTCACATTAGGTGAGAAATGAAACCACCATATGGGGTCCCCCTAACCAACTTGCTCAAACTTTAGAAGTTTGGATAAGCAGCAAAACTTTTCAAACTAAAAAGAAGTGCAGTTGCCATGACCCAACTTCCAGACTATTCAAAGTTATGATTGACCACTCAAAAGATGCAACCTCGTTCTGAACTTCTGATGGCTATACCCTGCATCACAAGACCACATTTTGAGGACTTGGTAACCCCATTTTTATGGCTGTTTGCAATGTCCCATGGTCACATGACCATGATTATATTTTTGCTGAAAACCGGTGGTTACTTCTGGTTTTCTGCAAAAATACCCCATCATGAACAAAGGCTTAATAGCCACTGCAAAAAGGTCATAAAATCAGGCCCGGTCACATGATAGCTTGCTTTATGACTATCAGGACTTACAACTATAATGGGCAGGCTCCACTATGGCCATAAGACAAGGATTTCCTATATGCTCTTCAAAGCATCCTATTAAATTAATCTTAGTGTGTATTTGCTCAGGTTGCTTATTTCAGATGCTCCAAATTTGGTCAAGAAATTATCTAGGAGCAAATCAATAGTGGATCTTCCATCAGTAGCTATAGAGTATCACTATGTAGCTGGCTTCTCAATCACCTGCTATACTTCAAAGCCAAAAGTAACACTGAGTTTCAGAGCTGATCACCTATACAAAAATGTCAGCTTGTAAGCATCAGAATTTTGCAGAGTTCTGTGTTAAGTGTTTCAGAGCTGCAGAAAGGAACTGTAAGTATCAAATCCAGTCCTACTGTAGGAGAAGGAGTGGAAGAACCTGGTGGTGGAGTTAAAAGAGGGATCAGTCTAGAATCCCTCCATAGCCACAAGCAAACTAGCAATAAATCAATTTAGTTGGACCCTCACGTGTGGATCTGGTCTTTCATGCATGACACAAACAGACACACACAATCAGCAATATGGACAGTGAAAAGGGATATCCTTCATATGTGGCATGTGTTGGATGAATTTCTTCCTCTTTCTTGGCCTGCTTAAGAGACAATTGAACTCTCCCCCTCCCAAGTCATAGGAAGGGTCAAAGTTCAACAAGAAAATAAAGCTTTTCTTGAAAAACACCTTCCAAGTGATGCGAACATTTCTAAAAGCAACAGGTTACATAATATGGAGAAAGGGTCATAAAGTTTAATATTGGAATGCTGTTTCTTGATGGCTGAAGCCAAAAGCTAAATTCAGAGAAGCTGCATTTTCTAGAACTGTGGAAATATATATATATTTTTTAAAGTAGAAAAGTTTCTTATGGGTATGTCTTTCACCATCCTCTGATTCATCTGACTTGGAAAGCAAAACAAACACATTGCTGCATTCAAAGTATTGCACAAGATAATTCGCAAGAATGAGCTGTGTCCACAGTTCCTAGAAAAGGGGAGAGAGAGAGAGAGAAAAAATCCGCAGCAATGCAGGCAGCCAGCTAGTTCAGTGTCAACTCTAGGCACCGTCCCAGGCCTAGCAGTAAAATGAGTCACTGTGAGTCACACCAAAGCTATTTTTGCTTTGAAAGTATTGCCAGGCACTGTGTTAATATTCAACCCGTGGTAAATTTAGCAATGGCAGGAAAAACAAGAGTTTCCATGGTTGCTCCCCAGCAACATTTATGATGTTTGTGTGCAACTAATAAACTTGGAAGGTTAAGCCAAATTCATTAGAGACAAACCCACCCCCCTTCTTTTATTTTTAATTAGCAAACCCAAAGCTTGGGACCTTGGTTTATGACTCATGCTACTTTTATGGCAAATAAATTGAAATAAAAAGCAATCATTCATTCGCAATCCATCAAGGGCTAAACGTTAAACCTTAAACCTTAGGAACATGTTTTTCCCTGTTCTTTGGGATTATGCCTCTTCCTTTTGGCTTTCCTCTCTCTCATTATTGAAGGAAAGAGGTTATCCATTAATTACTCAGCCAGAGTTGGAATTAGAAACAATTAAGAGAACTATGTTTACCCACTGATCATTTTGGCTATCAGATATCAACTGGCTACCATAAAACTGCTGTTACAGATGTGTGATTGCGATGTAAACTTTTTATTATTATGTGAAGATAGTGTCTGTGAATGAAAGCTTATCGCGTCTCTCATGTGGATTCAGTGCCAGCCATTCTGTAAATGAAGCCAGCAACAGGAGGAAGAGGATTCTGGATGCCAGAAGGTTAGATTTTATAAACAGAAGCGGTGGAAACGAGACACAGAGATGGAGGAATTCCAGCGAGCAAAAACGGAAGCAGCAACACATAAGTGAGCCTGCAAGCTCTAATCGCCATTCCATTTAGATCAGCTATGCTGAGTAAGAATTTTGGGAGCCGAAGCCACAATACATCAGAAGGGACTAGATTGGAGAAAGCTAATCCACAGGCAGTAGATCAACTGACAAGTTAAGAGGACGAGAGACATCAGGAGAATGATCCAGCAGCTGGATAAGCAATGTTGTAGGATAATGGGTTCCATTCTATTGAAGACTGAACGATCGACAGTTAAATTGCCATGGCTTTAGAACAACATTTTGAATCAATGGTAGTGTTTATTATAACCCTGCCTATTGCAATTACTTGGACGATCCCTGAAGTGGACAGGCGAGACGGTAAACCCTTCAAAGGCTGCAACTCACCTCTTCCCATCTGAGCATCATGGTAGTGCAGATTTGGGTAGCACAGTACATTTTAGTCTGCCTGAATTGGAAACTCTTTCTCAAGCACAATTGTTGATTGCATTTGTGCAACATGTTTCACCAGGTTGCTGAATTAACCTACCTTCTGGGATTGCATAACACACTGAAATATGAACTAATAAAATAGGCTGAGCAGATAAACCAATTCAAATCAGAATAGAGCTGGAAGAGACCTTGGGGGTCTTCTAATCCAACACCCTGCTCAAGCAGGAGATGCTATCCCATTTCAGACAAGTGGCTGTCCAGTCTCTTTAAAACCTCCAGTGATGGAGCGCCCAGAATTTCTGAAGGCAAGCTCTTCCACTGGTTAATTGTTCTGTTATGAAATTTCTCCTTAGTTTTAGGTTGTTTCTCTCCTTGATTAGTTTCCATCCATTGGTTCTTGTCCTGCCCTCAGGTGCTTAGGAGAATAATTTGACCCTTATTCTTTGTGGCAGCCCCTCAAATATTGGAATGCTGCTATCATGTCCCCCCATGTCCTTCTTTTCTTTTCTCCTCCTTCCAAATCCTGCAACCGTTCTTCATATGTTTTAGTCTCCAGGCCGTTAATCATCTTAGTTGCTCTTCTCTGCACTTTTTCCATAGTCCTCGACTTATGGCCACATAAGGGACCAGACGTTCCGTTGGTAAGCAAGATGGTTGTTAAGTGAATCATGGCTGATTTTATGACCTTTTTGCCAAAGTTGTTAAGTGAATCACTGCAACTGTTAGGTGAATCCTGCGGTCATTAAGCAAATCCAGCTTCTCCCATTGACTTTGGTTGTTGGAAGCCAGCTGGAAAGGTCACAAATGGTAATCAAATAACTCCAGGATGCTGCAATCACCATAAATATTTTCCAATTGTCAATCACCCAAATTTTGAATGTGTGACTGTGGGGATGCAGCAATGTAGTAAAACAGGCGGGAAGCTCCGCCCACTGACCCTGATGTCATCAGAAGCGATCTGCGCATGCGCAAACCCGTTGCGAACTGGTAGTAATGGTAAGTAGAACCCACCCTTGCTGCAATGGTGGTTAAGTGTGAGGATCAGTTGTAAGACACTTTTTTCAATGCCATTGTAATTTTGAACCGTTACTAAATGAATGGTTGTAAGTCGAAGACTCCCAGTACAATAAACTAAAACATATATACTCACAATATACATACATCTGATTAAATTTAACCAATCTTAGCATCTTATACAAAGGCAATTGTTGGGCTTTTATTTAACACAAATAAGTAAGTTTATTTTTATAACACTGCTATATGGACACACTTGCAGTTCTGGGTTTGAATATGAAGTTCCTTTTCAGTTTTTATTTGTTTTTAGCCACTTGATGAAAAGAAGACTAAAGGCTATACTCATATAGTATCCATATTTGCTGGTAGGCAGATCATAAGAAAACTTTGCCATGTTCGTGATCAACCCAGATTTCTCCAGAAAGATGGTTCAAGATCAGATCTGGAAATGCTGCAATTCCACCACAGTTTTGCCTTGATTTTTTTTATGTGGGAAATTATTTTTTCACATTCCCAGTCCTACAAAAAGTACATTAACAAATCAGACATCCTGGCCAGCTGTTCAGATTGAAATGCAAATATCATTGGGATTTCACATTCCTTCATATTTTGCAATGTAGCTTTTGGCTTTTAAAAAAGTACATATTTTTGGATAAAATATATTGAGAAATAAAGATTCTTTTGAGGAAAATATAATGAAAAATACATATTTACCAGTAGTTCTGCAGATTTTTTTTTTAACTTTCAGATTTAGGCAACAAATTGGGTTTATAAAACTGATCTTCACCAAACTGGTGTTCTTCAATGCTATTGCTGGCTAAGATTTCTGAAAGTCAAAATTCAATGTATCTGAATGGCATCCAGTTTGCATAAAACAATATAGACTCATCTATCCCATAAGATCCATTCTATATGACATATTTCCTAGAAAATCTTAGTGTAGCCTTCAATTCCAATAGCCTTATTTTGCAAGCCTAAATACTTGCATTAAAATAAATATATTTTTCCTAGGGCTTTAATTCCCTCCCCTGTATGACTTTCTTTTCTTGTCTCTTGTATGTCCACTTGTACATCGTAAGTTCTCCAAACAAGAGATTTCTACTTCTATGCTGTACTGAGTGGGGCAGCATGGTGGCTTAGTGGTTAAGACGCTAGACTTGTCGGTTGGAAAGCCAGCAGCCCAGATTTGAGACTTGAGCACCACGTGATGGGGTGAGTTCCCATCCTTGCCTCAGCTCCTGCTCACCTAGCAATTGGAAAGCCCTACCTGTATAGAAGCAAACAACATTCTCCCAGCCATCTGCTACTTTCACAATGGCCAACAGAACAACATGTCTGAGCTGCTCCAAATTCAAAGGGGCTCTCTGCCAATAAGATATAGGATTCAGTCCCAAAAGCACCTAGCTAATTCGGGTGGATTGCTCAAGAAATGAGAGCCAATACTTCTTCATGTTTGCCTATCCATGTTTTGAAATACATTGTGCTTGGCAGCTGCCAAAAATTAATGGTGCGTTACCCATGTAGGTCTGAGGATCATGAAACATCGATGGGAACAAGCTACCAGAGTCCCTTGATTTCTGCTTGTTCAAAGGAAATAT
>JANHZT010000592.1:0-29226 GCA_032468215.1 Stegonotus admiraltiensis
AAAAAAGTGGTGTTATTAGCCATCAAACCTCAAAAATACACTTTTCCCAAAAGGTTTCCACAATTTTGGCCACTACTATAAATGTTATTTTATTAATACTGCCCAGAAGCGTTACAATATCTACCATCCAGCAACATTCTCCAGAAGTGTTACCTAGCTAGTAGGATCTGGCTTGTGGGAACTAGGTTCAGTAGAAGGATTGGCAGCAGCAGGAAGACATTGTGAAGATAGTGGGTAGGCTGGTGGAAAGATGCTGAAAAGGACAATAGGAGGATGCTAAAAAGATGGGCAGTAGATACTAAAAAAAGGAAGGTAATATATTTTCAATTGACATCAACTTCTCCTTATTCTGACTAAAGGAACTATTTTATTTTGAGAAAGAACAAGAGACTTTCTCAGGAAGGAGAATGCCCAGGAAGTTAGTAATTATGGAGAAGGGGCTATTATAGCAATAGCACTTAGACTTACATACCGCTTCACAGTGCTTTTACAGCCCTCTCTAAGTGATTTACAGAGTCAGCGTATTGTTCCTAACAATCTGGGTCCTCATTTTACCAACCTCGGAAAGATGGAAAGCTGAGTCAACTTTGACCCCCGTCAGGATTGAACTCCAAGCTGTGGACAGAGTTTGCCTGCAATAGTCCATTTAAGTGATACATACTATGCTTCTCTGATGAGGTAGAAGGATTTGATTGTGAGGTCTTCACTATTTATCTTTTTAGTTGCCTTCTTGCAAATTCTTGTTAAGATATTTAGTCATTGCCATTGCACTAACAGTCCATGTCAGTATCTTTAAATTTGTCAGTCTAGTGCCTTGGTGAAATACATCTCGTATCTGGAGGTGATCCAAAGTAAATCAGATTGGTAAAGCATCAACTGGGTGCTCTTTAGGGGAAAAAATGGATAAAAACATTTCTTAACTTTATTTACTCATGCCAGAGGAGTAGAAGGAAGTAAAGAAGAATATGAGTCCAAGCTTCATTCTGGACAATATATCTAATATCAAAATATAGTTTATTTTCACGTCCAAATGAAGCCATTAGGCCTGTTGTTCTAACACTTGAATTCTTTGGGAAAGTCCCTTCCCCTTCCCCTTCCCTTCTCTTTCTTTTCCTTTTCCTTTTCCCTTCTCTTCCCTTCCCTTCCCCTCCCAAATTGTACCACATCATAAATCTAGGTTACTTATTAAAATTAAAAAAGAACCGCAAAATTCCAGAGCCAAATAATAATATACATTAATAAGCAACAGAACACTGAGGAAGAACAACCTCCCCAATCAAATTACAGATAAGATAAAACCCCAGTCTAATAGCAGGGAGATAATAATAAAAATAAAAATGTATTAAACATTTATGCCGCTTGACTCCCAATGACTTGGTGGTGCACAACATTTATCCAAAGAAATTATAATGAATTCAAAAAAAGTTCCAAAAAAATAAGGATAAAAGATGGTAAACGCAATATGCAAGGGGGTCTCGCTATTCCTTGCTAAAGGGTGAAGGGCCAGGTCTTCACAGCTCTTGCGGGGGCAGATGTGTGCTTCTGGGGTCCCGATGGATGGCATTGTTTAATTGAAGGTACCTATTTTCTACTGCTGCTTTGACCTGAGAGAGAATACCCTATGACCCATCCTGTCCAAGACCTGTTGGAACACTAGGATTTTTTTTTTAAATTCAAAAACACAGCAGGGTCAAGCCATACAGACTTCCTGGAGAGTGCTATTCCATAAGGCAGTTGCATTCAGAGTTACGGTACCTTTCTTCTAGTAGAAATTGAGTTTATTCACTTAGGTGAGTTCTGTGCTGCTGAAAAATCAGCTTCTTTACAAATATCGGATACTTTCAACAGAAAATATTATATTTCTAATGGAGTTTTTGGAGTTTTTAAAATAAACCCATCCTCCTCTTAGCCTGTTACTGTAGGATTAGCGGAAAATTACCTAGTTCTCTACTTATCATTATGATATACTACAGCATGAGGATCTCATGGCTTACTAGCTTGTTAATAAGTAATTAGAGGCTTTTGTAAGCTATGAAT
This sequence comes from Stegonotus admiraltiensis, assembly GCA_032468215.1. NCBI lineage: Eukaryota > Metazoa > Chordata > Lepidosauria > Squamata > Colubridae > Stegonotus > Stegonotus admiraltiensis. Next base: position 2,038 of record JANHZT010000592.1, read on the forward strand.
TAACTTTAGGCAGTGTTATTATTTGTGACTTTTCCTGCTAGAAGTAACATTTCTTTTAACACCTGTCAGCACGAACTAGAGGGATCAACCACAAGCACTCCATAAGCTGACCACAAATATCTTCTACACAGACAGGCTAACTGGTTGTGGTTTTCACACTCGGATAAAATATCTTGCAAATGAACCCATTACTGGAATCAAGGAAGGTGATATGATATTTAACTTAAGCAATGGTTAGAGGCTTCCGGAGGTAAGCAAAGTTTATCATTAGCATAGTAAAAACCACATCCTGAGGTAGTCAAGTTATATGATAACAAAGTAGAATTAAATAATTAATGAAGTATTATGGAATGGCTTTGCTTTGTGCACGTGTATGACTGCTACGTAATTTTGTACTCAGTCTGCAAGTTTTCTTACTTTTGTTTCCTGTGGTAAATTATATAAAAATAACTATGCCTGATTTCTGGGGCGCTCCTTGGGTTTGAAACCCAGAGGCGTCCTCTTCCGCTTTTGTACAGAAATAAAAGAGTTTTGTCTTTCCTTAATCCTGTGTGGACATTGGCTTCTTCAACCTTCTGGCCAACACTACTATATAGATCTCATGTTTAAGTTTGTTATTTTTCCTGAGAGTTAGGGTTTATCCTGAGGATAAAAATGGAGAGATAACAATCTCCAAAGGATTTGCTTAAAATCAATTTTAATAGATAGTGCTAAAAAAGGCTTCCCCCCCAAAAAACCCCAACATATGTTCCAGACCTTCATCAGGTAGTAAATTTTCTGAAACATTAGGTGCAGCAAACCTACAAAAAATAATCTTTGAGACCAAGTTCTTACTATTAATTTGGAATATTAAAGGCTGTTATCCGTGACTTTTTTAAATACCAGCATTGCTAGTTTCTCCCTCAGGTCACAGCTGAAAAACAGCAGTAGAAAATAGGCATTGATTTACATTTATTAGAGAGATAGGAAAGCAGATAATCTCATTTGCATTTTGGCTGCTTGATGCTGACATATCATCCATCCATCCATCTATTCGTTATCAAGGTAGACAGTGCCCCAAAATAACAAGTTGTTGATCAAGTGGAAATTTATAAGATAAGCACCAGCTTTTTCCATCAAATTCTCAAAAACACCACAGCATACAAAACTTCTGTAACTGCTTAATGACAAAATGTCTGTGCTAAATGCAGAAAATAAGAATCTCATTTAATTTATTAATCAGTGCCAATTTGCTTACTTCCCTGAAATAGCTATATGCTAACACAACAAGTTCTATTCAAGGGGAAATTACTATTTTAAAAATCGTAAGAGGAAGAAACCCCATTATAGGTGTCAAGCTCCTAAGGCAAGAATCTTCATGGGCCAAAACTGAACTGATATAAATTGTTTCTGTGAGCTGCAACTTATTCCTAACTTTTGGAGGATCACAGAAGTTCATGATGACATCACAGGAAAGTGCGAGGCTGAATTTAAAGGACTCTTTTTTATGAGAAAGTGTTTATTATGGGATCCGTTACTTCCTTACTGATGGGTTCGGTTGCTGACCATTTCCTTTTAATTTCTTTTGCAAAAATGGTGAAAAGAAAGAAGTGAATTGTGCCTTTTCACATTTGCTATTTTGCTGCTGAGTTTTGCTAGAGCAGGGGTGTCAAACCCGTGTCATCACAGCAGTGTCACGTGACGTATCAGGACTCTTTTCCCCTTCGCTAAACTGGGAGTGGGTGTGGCCAGTGCATGATGCTGCATCCGGCCCACAGGTCAGGAGTTTGACAGCCCTGTGCTACAGTGTTCTCAGGATGCACAAAGAATTAAGAAATATATACAGGTTTGCCTTATTTTGTTAGAGCGAATATTTCCAAGATGGAGCCCCCCCCCCAAAATAATTAGATTTGTGAAAACATTGCACACTAACTTGTGGGTGTGTGTGTGTGTGTGTGAGTGCTTGCCCCTTTCCACAAGAAGTCCAAAATACTATTGAAGTAATGTTAACCAGAAGGCCTACCCAATGTCTATTGTTTTCCATTCTGGCTCCATTAAAAGCTTGCAGTCATCCCTAGCCATACACTAACATTTGTAACTAATTGTAGCTCCAAGTCAAAAAGTAGAAATCAGTGTGAGGTTAGATCTCATTAGTAAAGACTAAATTAGGAAACATGGGTTTTTTTGTGATCATATAAAAATCGTTTAATGTGGTTGGAACAAGAGAGTGACATTTATGGTGGGGGGGAAGACAAAATAGAAGTTCTTCCAGATCTAGTTACACACAAAAAGTATTTTATTTAATTATGAGTGCACTTATAAGCATATATAGTTAATTGCCAAGAAAGGTTGTAGAACTTATTTTTCAAGAAAAAGATTTCAAAGAAAAGCACAGTGGTTGGGAGCATTCCTACTTCATTCAATAGACTTAAGAAAATGATTGCTTGACGTAATAGCCAGAAATTTGGGGACAATATCCCTGACAATCTATTGTATTGTTACTATTTCTGAGCCCAGAAATTATTGGCCAGCATAGCATCTAGTGAAGGAGTCAGTTAATCACACATTATGAAAAAAACCCACAAAATTAAAAAGATCAAAAGCTACATGTCCTTGAAAACCTACACTCTTTTACTCAAGATTTAATTACTGACAAAAGACATCATGTCCAAATGCTACATGCATCTCTGGAAGGGAAATTTTAACTCCAAAATCTAGGAACATTCTTGATTTTATTTTCTTATATTTGAGAAAGGAATTTTAGATAATAAGCAATGGGTGGTGTGCAATCACATCATTTTGACCATGGGATTTGTCATGTCATATCTTATCCTGTCCTATTCCCTCCACCACCCAATTTGATAAGAAGGTTGGAGAGCTTTCTGCAGTAGACTCTGAGCACTGAAGAAGGAGTGGTCAAAAGAAGAAATGGGAAGGAAATCCCATTATAAGCCAAGATATATTAGTCCAACAATTCCTCCTTGAGGAAAGAGATGGGGAAAGATAGTCTCCCCAACACACATTCAGATGAACTTAAACCATAAAGTCCTACATTTCTTTATGTATTTTACTATTGGACAACAGTGGGAAAACATGGCATGCCATTTATTTATGATATGAAATAAATTCCAGTAGGTGTTACAGAGGAAAAACTAGCTACAATACAATTTTCCTTTTTGGAAGAAATTGCATGTTTACTGTCACACTGAGTTTGGCTCCAAAAGATTTTGGAGAATGGGAATATCAAGCAAAGACAGCATTATCTGTTGGTTCATATAAGAGTAGGAATAGTGTTTTCTTTCATCACAATGGTAGTTGGAATATCAGCTACTCTGTCCAAAGCATCATCTACTGGAAACTGACCAGGGGTGAAATTCAAAATTTTTCTCTACCGGCTTGGTGGGCATGGTGTGGCTTGGTGGGCATGGCTTGATGGGCGTGGCAGGGGAAGGATATTGCAAAATCTCCATTCCCACCCCACTCTGGGGCCCGCCAGAAGTGGTATTTGCCAGTTCTCTGAACTACTCAAAATTTCCGCTACCAGTTCTCCAGAACCTGTTAGAACCTGCTGGATGTCACCCCTGAAATTGACCCATCCTTCATATTGAGAGGAAGCAATAATTATTAAAAAATAAATAAAAAATAAGACAGTTTGTTCGGAATTCTCTCTTTTAAACATCATTCCCTTCCTTTCTTTTCTTAAAACCTATTTAGAAATGAAAAAAAAGAGAAGTAAAAATGACAAAACACTATACATTTTGAATTGCTTTGAACTAACAATCAGAAGTAGAAACTCTTAACCAGATTTAAGAATGACTCCTGAGCGTTTATCATTTCTTGCACAAACTCTTTCCAAAAGAGCAATATCATTCAAATTGTATATGTATATGTTTTCAGAAATATCAAAATGCATTCCCTGGAATGGGACTATGAAGTAAATATTTTCTTTGAAAAAAATCCACATCTTTTAATTTATTCATGTTGTATGCATTTAAACGATCCCATCTGCCTTAACTTTCAAGCAATTTGGAAAGTAAAATACTTGTTTTATTTTGGTTTTTCTGTACTTTGTTTTTTTATGCATCTAGAATATGAGCACCTATCAAGCCAAGCAAGGAACTCAGTGTTATTGTTCTATGTCTGAAATGGGCAATTTCATAACATCAAGTCAGAATAGGGAAAGGGGGAAAAAAATCTAAGAATGCAAAAGCTTCATGAAAAGCAATAAAATGAACTGAACCAAAAGAATCTACTTTCCCCAATTCAGATCACAGTACTTTAAACTGTAGTGAGGATCACCAAATAAAATAGAAGTGATTGTGGATTATAGAAGGAGAAATAGCAGAAAGAGTGATGAAAATGCAGTAGAGTAGACAATGGAAGAAATGGCTGATTAACATGCTTAAATTATTTTCAATGTATTGAGGGAATGCCTAATGAAAGAATTTGAAATGCTCAAACCTGCAAGCAATGGAATGCCATCTTAAATGAAATCAGTAAGTGGGATGGATAGAAGATGCTTCCTTTTATAGGAGAATGAACAGGTATTTCAAAGAAAAGTAACACTGGTTGACTTTGGCCCATCACTTCCACTAGACCCAAACTAACTATCTAAATACATTAATAATTTAGAAAACTGTTGTTTTAGAAGTCAATCATTACCATGGCAGTTTGGTCAGTTCAGAAGGAGAATTGACATTTCCAGTGTCTGAAAAATTAGTCTGTTGGGAAAACAAGGTGAACTATGAAGAAATGAAAGTTGGATTGATAGTTTCAGTTTGATAAATCAGGTTTCAGCGACCACACCATCTTTTTCAATTGAACGAATCTTTAAAAACTATGATAACAACAATCTCTATTTGACTGGCTGGCCAAACCTGTTTTCATTAATGTGCAAAATTTATCTGACAGAAATACTTCTCAGATTCTTTTGGCAATTCTTTTCCAATTGTGTTTTCTCTAAGAAAGAAGAGTTATTGCTTATTAAGAAATTGACCAAGTGTTTATTTCTTCTTATACCCAAAATAAAACAATAACATTCTTAGGAGTTTGGATCCCATCCATCCACTGTATAATACTGTAAAACCCTAACTGGGAAATACATGAATGAAATTTATAGAAAACAGCTGATCACTGCTAACTTGGCATTTTTTATCTCCTACCAGACTGAAGGATCTGATCAAGACTCTTTTTCAATGCCTGCCTTAATTCCTCAGCCATTATTTTTTCCTGGCATATGCTCTAAGCAGTTCCAGAAAGATGATCTAATTGGTTTTTTTGTTTTAATTTCTTACAATGTCCTTGTCTTAATGTCATTTTAGAGGATTGCTTCAGGAAAGAGAAAACAGTTAGTAGACCCATTGTTCTGTCTCCACTTCCAGGTCAGTCTCACAAAGTGCATTGATTCACAAAAGGTCTAATATAGGGAACTTTGCAGTCTTAGGTCTTCTGATTTCCCTTAGGTAATTTTAAGCAAACAAGCTGAAGACTGGCATGTCTATACCCTTCATCAGGCAACTGAGATATTGTTTAAGCAACTCTAATGAGCATGCATTGAATAAATAACATGTGGTCAGAATATATATTATCTCAAACAGCCAGAGGTTTATTTCATTTGGGCTTTTTTGGAAGAGAAGGAGGTTGTTGCTTCATAAGACTGGACTGCTTGGACTCATGCCAAACCCAGGTTTTATTAATATGCAGAACAGTTCTGTATGGACCTTGTTTCCCTGTTTCTGTTTCATATTTGGTGAAAGGATTTGCTTCTAGGCATATTATCTCAACCAACATCAGATTTCTTGCAAAGAAATAGCTGCAGACTTAACTCGGCATTTGCTGCTAACCAGAACATTTAGAATTCACATAATTTTCAAGCAACATATTGAGAGTTAAGGTTGCTTGCCAATTCTACTCTTAGATTAAAACTGAACAGTAGGTTGTATCATCCAAACAGTAATTCCACAATGATTTTATGGATATAAACAATGTATAATCTCATAGGGAGATCATTGGAATGAACAAAGTAAGAGTTGTGGGTTAGGGCACTTTTGAGACTGATACCACAAGATTAGGCCAACCCTGCATATCAATATAGTTATCTGCTCCAGTGAATGTACACTGTTCCCTAACAAACAAAGATCTATTTTATTTGTAAATTTGTTCAGTGAAACTGAATTACTCTGTTTAAAACTATTCAAGGAGCTGAAGCAGATCTCCCAGATCCCCAAATCCAGATGGCTAATAATTTACAGTAATTAGAATAGTGCTTTGGAAGAACTGAATAATGCCCTAAAAACTATGCATCTGTGCTGACAAAATATCAAAAAATAGGTTTGCCATTTTACATCTTAAGCTGTTAAAAGTACATTGCCTGTTTACCTTTAGGGGCTATTGTGCAAACATCTTGGGAAAGAGAGATCAGCATCATTTGCACAAAATGGTTAAAATAACAGCTTTGATGTGACAAAGAAGTGACTGCAAAAAAGCATTAGAAAGGTCTGAAACAACTAGGATGCCTATATGTGCTGAAGAAAGTAGGAAAATTGGTAAAAATGAAGACATTTGCTCATACGGTTCGTGAAAGATGTAGTACAATGAAACTTACCAACATTGGCACATATCAGATTGAATTATGAAAGATTTCTTTCATTTATGAAACATCTGGTTGCAAACCAGTTGAGAGAGAGCCATTCTGGTTTAGGAAAACTCTGGGACATATCAAAATCTCAAAACCCTAAGTATGATTAAGCTCACTATCGGTAGTTGCTTCACTGTGAATCCCAAGAGCAGATACAACTGTGAGCATCTGACTATCTTTTTGCTTGGATTGGGACTGATCCCTCTTCATTCTCTGCTACTGGGATAAAGGAAACATCAACTAGCATACACATGACAAAGGAGAAATATAATTTACTTTCTGTGAGCTTTTTGCACCAAATATGTAATAGCCAACTCTGCCTAAACAACCCCCGATTAATATGTTCATTCTTGACCTAATGCTGGAACTAATTCTGGAGTTGAAATGAACCAGTGGTCATTTTAACTGCCCAACGAAAGGAAAATGAATAGCATATTAGCCTATTTTCTTCGGTTTAAAGAGGATATTTTCAATAAAATTTTCAGTGGAAAAAGTAGACAGAATAAATTCTTCCCAGCTTCATCATGGCATTATTTACCATGCTACCAACAACAGCTACTATGTCTTATAATAATACGATGATATCACAAAATATCTGATTGCAGACATGTCATTTTAATATTGTCTGCTGATTCTCACAATCAGAAAAACTTAAGGTGTCCAGTGACTGCCTCAAACGGCAAGTATATATGGAGCCAGATGACAATGTAATATTTTCTATGTGTTTGTGAATTCATTTTTTTCTTCATATCATCTTTTTCAGAGGCAGAGGAAGTGACACAAAACTGGATCAAAACGATTTGGGGAAGCATATATTTCTGAAGATAACTTCTCAGAATTTGAAAATGGAATCATACAGCTTTAATTTTATCTTATCTATTTTGTACAGACAACATTACTGATACAAATCAGTAGAAAAGGAATTGTCATGAACTATGCTTTTTATGAAATAACTTCTCTGTTGAGGGTGGCATGAAAGTTCCTAATACGGAGTGCAAGATAGAAAATTCACTTGTTTGAAACAAAATTCTTATTTTCTGCCATTGCTGGGAAAGATCAGCCTTGACCTGATCCAATTCACAATCTCAGTTGTAGAGACGAGAATATGTTCTGCACATTTTAGATACCCCAGATGTTGATATAGGGATGCAGCCACAATCTGAATCACATTCTGCCAAAATATGGTTGCATAATGGTCATTCCAGAACACCGAGGAAATTGCCTTGCATTGAAAGGTCAAACACTAAATGAGCACAGTAAACCAATTACAATTGCTGCAGAGAGTGGAAGAGCTCTTCACAGCATTCATTTGGCTCGCTGTGATAACAAACAATGTCAGAGCTATAGGGCTTCATCCAGTGGAAATTTAAAGCAGAATTTTTAATAACAGATATTTCTCTCTAAAACTACTTTCAACTGATTAAAGTCATCTCTTGCGAGGGAAATTACCCTATCAGCTTAATCCAGTTCTCTCCCCAAAAAGACCACCCGTTTAGAAAATTATCTATTTGAAGCTGGGAGAAGGAGCTCTACTCCTTCCCCTACGGTGATTTCTCTGAATTGGGAAGACCGTAGTCAAATAATTATTCTTAATGCCCTACGAGCACTTTTTCACACAGAGAAATGGTGAATACAGCGAGAATGAAACTGACAGTTTATATAATTATTTTTAACTTCAATTTTATTTAAGAGATCATTTTCAGCATGGAGGACTACTTTAACTCTGTCTGAATTAAGTCTGATGCTTTGAATCAGTGGTAGGATTCAAGTAATTTAACAACCGGTTCTGTGCCCTAATGATTTCTTCCACCAACTAGTTTTCCAAACTGCTCAGAAAGTTAACAACCGGTTCTCCCGAAGTGGTGCGAACTGGCTGAATCCCACCACTACTTTGAATGTGTTAACTATGATGTAAAGTAAAGAGACTGTAATATAGCTCCACAAAATGCTAGGCGTGCTGTGACCTCATTCAATTAATCTTTTCAGCACCCATTCAGGACTCAATCTTCAGATCACATTTTATCTAGACAATAATTGACAGAATCCACAACATTCTTCCTTGCGTTGTACTGTGGCATATAGATGACCTTAGCATTTAACATTTATCTATATTTTTAATGTTCGATTGTATTGAAAAATTGAATGTGATTTTCTTTACATTCACAACTAGTTGGGAATAAATAGTTCTGGTTTCACTGTCTTATTTTCTAGGAAATATACTTGGGTCAAAACCTGTTCAAGTCAAAGAGTGTTTGAATCTTTTTGAATTATTGATTTAAAAAAATAACGTGATGGAAACTACAAGGGAGCAGGAAATACTGCTCAGAACTAGTGAGGTGTCACCCTCCTTGACCTGCAATTGGTAAAAAAATTATGAGCATCGCAATAAGGAAAAAAAAAAGTTTTGAAATATTTTGCAAGAACATTGGCGTAAACAAACCACTATGATCATTCATTATACACATGACCTACTGCACATCTAAGAAAGACTCAGAACAAGCTACTATTTGTTGGTAACGACAAAGCTTCTCAATTTCTGTAGGAAATCAAGTTTTTGGCATATGCAATATATTTATAAAGTCATTTGTTTATTACAAAGTTTTATATGTTGTCTGTTTCTGTAGGACTCAAGGTGGTTTATAAAGAAGAAGAGATAACACAGAAGCAAACAACATCAAGTTATCAGATGTCAGGTACTTAATATAGGTCTCAAATACTCAGTGGAAAAGCCAGGATTTATTCTGTTCGCAAAAAGTATGGAAGTTTAGGTAGTCTGTAACTTGGAAAGCAAACCATTCCAAAGCATTGGGGCAGTTACATTCCCTATTAGACTTCCAAGTCCTGACTGGGGGATGTATCATTGTTCCTCATGTCCTTCTGCTGTCCATAAAGATGCTTTCCTAACCCTGTCTGAGAAACTTATCCTTGTGTCTTACATCTCACCATCAACTTAGAATTGTTTCTCACTGCAGAACTGGTGGGATATTCTTCCTTATCCCATCACCAAAACTTCCCCATGTGAACAATCTTACAACATCCCAGGGGTCAGCTGGTGCACTAAGGGACAGTAATCTACCTAATCACAATTAGCTCAGCATCTCTCCTGTAGGATTACGCCTTTCCCATCCAGTCTCTGAACAGATCTCCATAGCCATGTTGGGTTTTGCTCTAAGAGAAGCCATACACGTGGTCTTCTCTTCTTCAGAGTGAAGTCTCAAATGAGATAATAAATCTACCCGCCAGAATCCTGTTATTTGGAATGTGTATACTGTACGGTAGGTGTTCATGTATATGTCTTATACCAGTGGTTGCGAACCTTTTACTCACTGAGTACCGAACAGGTCAGTGCTTCATGCACTTTGCGTGCGTGTGCCATCCGTGCTAATGCGCGACTCCTCCTCCATGCGCATGCACACAGCTTTCGTGTGCGCTCCTACCATGCGCTGTGTGCACAACCATCTACACATGAGTGTGGTTTTCATGCATGCAATGCACAATGCACCAGTACTCTTGTGCACATGTGCAAATGCAAGTGCATGCGCAGAAGAGCTCCGAAGACCAGCTGGGTCCCCTGACATGCATGCATGTGCACCAGAGGCCTGAACACTAGCTGGGGTGTGCGCACATGTGCAGGTGCAGGTGAGTTGGGCGACAGTTTGCGTGCCCAGAAAAATGGCTCTGTGTGCCACTTCCAGCACGTGTGCCATAGGTTCACCATCATGGACCTATACATATAGGGAGATTGTAAAGTAGGAAAAGCACATGACATATATAAATACTCAGCTATGGAATGATGATTAGGAAAGAGAAGAGGGTCTTTGCCTGCCAAACGTATTTATCAGGGGAAACTGAGTTTAAGATGGAGAAAAAAAGATCCATAGGCAAAATAACACCTATTGCACCCTGGGTCAAACTTCTCTGCTTGAATTTCCAATAACTTCTTTACTCAGGAGGACTTTTTTTTTTTTTGCAGGGATGATGGTGATTATCGTGAACATCCATCCATCTTCTCTGAATAGAAGTCTTCTATTCAGAAACCTCTATCAAATTATTTGATAGAGGTTTCCATCTAAAAGTTTTCTGTTATAAGACACTACTTTTAGATGGCAACATCTTGAAAATTTAAATATCAGTGTCCCAGGAGATTGATGGTCCTTTCAGTGAGTGAGTGAGTAAATATTTGAACCCCCAAACCTGCCCGGTCACCACAGATTTGGGAGAGTAGCTGGTGACTACTTTTCCCACTGGTAGCTGATTCTGGTTGGGAAGACAAAGATGGCACAAATGGTAGAAGCATCTGAAACTTCTGTTCACTCCTGCAGGCAAAAATTTTCACCTAGGAATTATTCTTATTGTCTGAGATGTTTCCTAGTTCTATTATTTTTTTATCATTTTCATTTACACTCACTAAATAAGATAATAAATACCCTGGATGGCAAGTGACGTTTTAAAGCTTAGAGAAAGCTATAGCTTTATTAAAACAATTTACTAAAAAGAAAGCCAACATAAAATTTCCGGTAAAACATGGACCTAGTGCCAGGTCCAAAAATTAGTCTATTCATCTTGCATCAGAAAGAAATAGATACCAAGTGAATTTTAATGCATGCTTACATAATCATTGATTTATAGTCAAAAAGGCACCTTCCAGAGTTACTAAAAGCTGGTTCTGGAACACTGCCAGGAATTGGTTCAGTCACCAATGTTTTTCATACTTGATTTTTTTTTCTCCTATACATCTCAACTAGATGTGTCTTACATGTATAGGTCAGAAATAAATAAAAACAACAACATTTTTTTTCAAAAGCTGCACAACACTTACCGTATTTTTCGGACTATAAGACGCACCTTCCCCCCCCCAAAAGGGGGTGAAAATTTGGGTGCGTCTTATACAATGAATGTAGTCCCACCCATCCACTGGCCCCCACCCTTTGGCCTCTGCCTCCCAGCAATTTACCTCCTTGCAGCAAGAAGAAACAGCCCATTTCAGCTTCAGCACAGCCTAATTAACACAAGTTGATTGTCGGTTGGCTCGGCCTCCCAACTCTCAGCTGTTTCAGGCTGCAGGGATTCCATTGTCTCTGCTGCTTGCTGTAAGGAGGTAAATTGCTGGGAACATTTTTTTTTCTTGTGCTAATCAAGCTATGCTGAAAACGAAAATGAAAGTAAAGCAGGCTGTTTGCTGTTTGCTGCAATGAAGCAAAATTGCTGGGAGGCAGAGGCAGATTTCTTTTTCATGCTTTCCTGATCAAAAAAGGCAGGTGTGTCTTATAGTCCAGAGCGTCTTATACTCCGAAAAATACGGTAACTTGAATTCTGAGGGGCCACTAAGCCACATCCCCAAATTCTCAGCTTCAGACTTTAAGGATCATTCTCCTCTCTTTATTTGGCTTTCATATTATTCTTGAAAGGATGCACCTGATTCACACAGATCCTAATTCCTGAGCTGATGCTTAACTGTGTAATAAATATCACAGCGTATCTAGTGATCTTCACTTATCTCAAAGCAGAGCCACAGTTAAAACCTGAACAAGACACTACCAGAACTGTGAAGTTGAAAAATATCATAAATGAAAGCAATATGAGACTCCTACTGGGAGTCTGGCAGCATATAAATGTAATAAGTTATTATGGTTGTTCCCACTGTCAGCCAGATGTTTAAATTGGATTTGGCATTTTTATCCACCTATTGAGTCCTTCCCAAGGACCTGAGATAGGCAGATGTTCTTGTTTTTCAACTTCACAGTTCTGGTAGTCTCTCATTCAGGTTTTAACTGTGACTCTGTTTTGTAGATGACCAGGCTGAGCCCAAGGGAGGGTTCAAACATGTCATCAGTCACGAGTCCCTTTGGGACCACAAGAGATATCTAAGCCCATCTTGAATTCCTTCTACTCTTATCTCCTGTTAATTTCTCTTCACCGTTAGTAATTCAGATTCTTGTAGAGAGCTCAAGCTTACAATAAATCTTTATACCAATTTGAACTGTCTAAATCCCCTGATTTTCTTGGCGCTTGACAGGTGTTCTGTGTTTTGTTACAGAATGTAAGCTGTTCCGAATAAAGCTGCCTTCTGCAATTGACTGATGGAGATTTTATCAATGTCAGTGGTTTTCAAATGGTACTTCAGATGTTTTGCGATTGCATATGATGGTGGTGCAATAATCAAGTGCAGTATTGCCGGCAACTTTGCCCATAGCCTCGAGTTCAATCCTGATAGGGCTCAAGATTACCTTAGCCTTTCATTCTTCCGAGGTCAATAAAATGAGGACCCATATTGTTGGGGGCAATATGCAAATACTGACATTGTAAACCACCCAAGGAGTACTGTAAAGCACTATGGGGCAGTATATAAGTCTAAATGCTACTACTATTACTATTGTTACTCTATTTGATTTCTTTTGTCACAGTTGTTCTATTTCTATTTGCAGGTATTTATATTTGGTGGATTTTTTTTCAATTCTTTCTCTTCCATTCTGCTGTCTCCAGACATGTCCATTATCCAGACTGTTTTGTCTTTCTTTTAAACAATTGTTAAGTCTGGGGTCTTATGTGGCGAGTGTTTGTCTTAATTTTAAATATTACTACTACTACTACTACTACTACTACGCCATTGCCATACAGTGGCCAAGTCATACGCATCTAGTGACCAGCAGTTGAGTTTAAATTGAGGAAATCTTAATTTACTTTATGTAGTAATACTTTTAAAACAATAAATAATCTGTTGAGTTGTGGTTGATTTAAATCAGGAGTTGTTCTTTGCTTATTTAGCTTTGGTACAAAAGCTGAATGTTTCTTTTCTGGGATAAGCAATTGCTGAGCCATTTTTGGTTAACTATGGCTGTGGAGTTAAAGCTTGAAAAGATGTACTGTATGCATAATTTCATGGATGTTGATACATTCTTTGAAAAATGTCCCGCATCTTTTTTACTTTTGTATCTAGCTGTTGTCTGCTCAAGCGGTTATCATAATAAAATAAAGTTTCAGTGCTTCTTGCATTGCTTCCAGCTGTCAGATTTTGCATCTGGACTTAACATGAGACTGAGCATAACAAGTACTGTTATTGCTACCCTTTGCTCATTTGAAACTGTCATGCATAGCTGCTCTAGTATGAGATCTGACCTTGTATTTCAGCAGCTATATTGGAAGACATTAACAGTTATTTTTTTCTGCTTGTTTTGGTTGGATGCCTAACTCTTTCAACTATATCTTTTAGCAGAGACGACCCTGGTATTTTGACCTCCAGCAGATGTGACCTTTCCAGAGTTGTCAAAAAAGACCCCCTCCCCAATAGTGAAGATTTGTGCTTCTAAAGACAGGAATAACTCTGTGAGCTTGCTATGCCCTTTAATTTGTGCTGTGATAGATGCAGAAAAGAAGATGATTAGTTTCAAGTATAGGTCAGCTGCTTGCTTTAAGACAGGATGGTGAAAATGATAGTTCCATGGCAATGGTGGCGAGGATAGATGTGCACTAAATAATCCCACATTCTGCAGAGAACTCACATTTTGGAACATGATTAATTTATGCTGTGTCTGTATGTTTACTAAGAATAGCATGCTTTATCTAGATCATACTCTTTTACCTGCCCCTGCCCCAAATAGGTTAAAAGAAGGAGAAATGAACTTTATTTAAAAACACACACTGTGGGATTACAAAACAGTTCTGAAGAGAAATTAGAAAACCACAGGAGGAAAGGGGTTATTACAAAAAATTAAAAGATCATTTTAGAAGTCCTGATTTTAGACATGTTTATGCCATTGTTCCAGAAATCAACAATTATTACAGCAAACAAAAAGATAATTAATCCTTATCATTTGTAATTTGGCAGCCTGGATCATATAACTAAGTCACTTGTATGATTTAGTTACTATGTGTAGCTAAGTCATTATGTATTGTATTCAAGCAAATATAATGAATACTGGAATGAGCTGCCCCCGGAGATACGGAAGATCCCGGATTTACGCACCTTCTGCCGTGCCCTTAAAACCCTTCTGTTCCAACAAGCCGGGCTGGCCTAATTTTAATTGTTTAATTTTAATTCAGATTTTAAACATGGGTATTTTTAATTGTGGTGGGCCAAAACTAATTTATTTTAAACTGTTTTTAAATTTTGTATTTTCTGTATTTTATTTTGGCTGTTCACTGCCCTGAGTCCTTCGGGAGAAGGGCGGTATATAAATTTAAATATAAATAAATAAATATAGAGATGTAGTATTTCTGACACATGTGTATTGTGGTTGTTGCTAATTACATTTATAGAATGCCAAATCCCTAATGACTCTCAGTGGTTTTAAAGGAAAAACATAAAAGAAGCAGTATATAATAGGAAGGTGTACAAATAAATCATCCAGAACAAATGATAACATAGAGTAACATTAACATACCAAACTAAGATGGGGCCAAGATCCAAATTCCCTCTAAAAGAGCTGTGTCTTGAGGGTGGGATGCTAGATGCCATCTTTAGTCCCCGTCAAAGTGGAGCACTGATAACAGTTTATTTCAGTTAGATGAACTGGCCCACACATTTATAATGGGAGAATGCAGTTCCACAGATAACTTGATTAAATTGCAACCCCGAGGCCATTGGCAGCTAGTGCAAGGCCTGCAGTAGTGCTCTAATGGCCTCCCATCAACAATTCCCAGTCAGCACTGGATTGTTCCACTCTGAAGCAACTGCAGCTTCTGAGTTGCAACACAGTTCCCCTAGTCTCACAGCCAGTCCAGACAGATACCATGACTGAAGGTCCTGAAAATTGCTGAGAGGATAACTTCTTCTGTAGATCTAAAAGGACCTGTATAGATCCACCTTTTCCATCCAAGTACTGACAAAACCACCTATTTAGGGCAACCTAAAATCACAGGCTGCGGCTATTTCTCTCAAAGTCGCCACAAATTCACTGATCGTCTCGCTCTCCTTTTGGTCCCTCTGGTAAAACTCATGCCGTCTTACCAGCGAGGATGCTTGTGGCGCATAGTGTGCCTTTAGGATGTCTTGCAAAGTTGTCCAAGTCATCGCTCTCAAGTAGGCAGGCGCAGTGAGTGCTTTGGCCATCTTAAACACAGCCAGTCCACAATGTGTGAGGAAGAGGGCTCGCTTCCTCTGTTCCAACAAACTTAACAGGTCGTTTGCCTCCATGAACATATAGAATCGCTCCATGTACGCCTCCCAATCTTCTCCAGCTGGGTTGAATGGTGCGGGTGGGCTGATTGCAGACATCTCGGTAGTCGCTGATCTGACCAGTAATGGTGTCTTCAATCAGGTGGCTGACGATTGCTTGGAGTTCAGTGTTGCATTCGTTGAACTTCAGTATCCCACCCTAGTCGCCAGTGTTAGAACGTGGGCGCTAGCAAAAAGGACTGGACACGCAGTACAAGTTAAATTCTTTATTGAAGCTCCATAATAGCAATGGGAAGCCTAGCTGTGGCAGCTCCTTTTAAACAGGAGCTGTCCACGGCTTCAGCCACTGACGTTCCTCCCAATTTTCTGCTCTCAGGATTAATTCCTGATTGGCTCATTCAAACTGTCACTTAATACTTAACAGTAAACATAGCAACAGCAGCAGAAATTAACTCCCTGTCCCAAATGCCTTCAGCCAGGAGTGAAATCCAGCAGATTCTAACAGGTTCTGGAGAGCTGGTAGTGGAAATTTTGAGTAGTTCAGAGAACTGGCAAATACCACCTCTGGCTGGCCCCAGAGTGGGGTGGGAATGGAGATTTTGCAATACCCTTCCCCAGCCATGCCCACCATGCCACACCCACAGAACCAGTAGGGAAAAATTTTGAATTTCACCCCTGCCTTCAGCACCCTGCAAGAGGCTAACAGGGTTGGAGGGGGGCATTTGGATTTCAGGGACGATGCTATTCTATAGGGCTGTCACAGAGAATATTGATTAAGCTAAATCAAAATGTATTGTTTTGACAGCAAAGTTGGGTAAAAAGCCTGTGAAAGGAGATTTCTGGAGGGGGAAAAAATTAATACTGGCTACCTTACAACCTGCCTAATAAATGTTTTCGGTAGAACTGGGGATAACTGGCCTTTTGAAATTCTTTTCCAAGTTTGTGAGCACAGATTTTGAGAGAATAATTTCTTTTAATTTCTCCGGGGAAGAAGACGTTGTCTAACGATGTTTCAAGGGCAAGTCTCTCCTTAATCATAATACTGTAGCAGCACGATCTTGAAACAAATAGAAACCTCATAAAATGAATCCCTTCATAATGTCTTCCCTTGCAATTTAAGGGTGAAAAGCCGGAGAAGCTGCAGACCACTAGAGAGAAGATAGGACAAGCAAAGGCAGAGCTTTCACATACAGACCCATGATCATCTTGTACTAAACTAAGTGAAAGATCCACATTCTACCCAGGAGAATTTCCCTAAAATATTTTCTTTTCATTTTTTCAGAAGGAGACCTGTTGGGAAGAAAAGTTGGCTCCCCCACCACCCCCGCTAAACAGCTAATACAATGGCCACGCCTGCTTTTGTTGAAAACTAGCGGTTTCTGAGGCAATGCATTATATTAAAAGAATGCTTCATCAATATAGTTTTAAAAAAAAGAAAAGAAATTGTTCCACTTGCTTTGCCTTTTTTCCAGGCTTCTCAGAATATACAATATCTGTCCACTTGATAAAAATGTAGCTATATTCATGCTGTGCTAATACTGGTAGATATTGGAAAGTACTTGAGAGAAGCTGGAAGGCCACCCAGCTATTTCATAAAAACACTTCTGCCAGGATGATAACAATGAACAACTTCTACTTTAACATTCTTCTTTATATGAAGGAGATTTAAGGAAAGATTTTGGTTGCAGCCTTTGGGAAAACATTCTAAATTGTTACGGCTAGAAAATAATATTTGAACACACGGTGAATTAATATCTAAATTTAAATTGTTACACCTTCCAGATGTCAGGGTTCCAAGTAACACCACCAACGAAAGAAAACTCCAAGGCTTGGATTTCCTCAAAGCTATAATTTATTAGAGATGTCATAGTGGCGCATCTGGGGAAACCCAAATCTGAAAGCTTCCAGGGTTTCCCCACCCAAAGAAAAGTTCAAGTTCCTGCCCAACACCCACAAGTCCATCACACGGTCCAATCATAGCACGGCCTCAGCTGGACATGCCGCCCGACTCTAGCCTCCCCGGTGCAGGGCAAGATGGCCTTGACTTTCTGAGAGAAGAATGTTATTATGACTATACATCAACCACACTCCATACAATCCCCACTCCTAGTTTCCCACACTAGGAAACGTGGCAGGCCTGAAAGCACAACGGCAGAAATGGCTTCCAGAGCTGACACCAGAGCAGCAGTGGGCAACCTGGTGCCAAAAATCACATATGTCCCTCTATGGCCTGGTTCCTTTTCAGGAACTGATATCTATGGCTGAAAATATCTAGGTATCTTGAAATAATTAATCCATGACAACCTCCACAAGTTTAACGTGGCAACAAAAAGCAACCTTCCACTCAGATGTCTGACATTAAAGCGGGAATTCTCACCTGGCCAAGCTGCTCCTAGCTGCCAAAAACACTGGTGGCATAAGAAGCTGGGGTTTTCTCCCAACAGATCCCTGTAACTGAGGCATTCAATGCTAACACTGGTGTAGATGTATACAACCACATTTCCATTGTAGTGAAACTGCAAACACTCAAAAGCATGTACAGGAGAATTAAAGAAGACCAGGCTAGCAGGGAGTCTAGATAAGGCCATTCCTTGGCATTCATTATTTCTACACTCTGACTGCTTTGCGACAAAATCACTCATTAATTAAACCTTGAAAATGTAAAAAACATTTTTAAAAAAAGTATTTTACATTTGTAAAGCAATAAACAAATGAGCACATTGTCCTGTGCTGCCTAAAGGTGAGATTTTTAAAAGAAACTGTTTGGCAGATCTAAAGATCTCGAATTTAAATGCCCACATTCACCCTCATTACTAAAGGAGCATTGAGTTAAGTTATGATATTTGCACAACCTGTGAAGGATAACAATTGAGGTGGAAACCGTAAATGTAAGGGGTAAGTACAGTACACAAAAGCTTCATTATATGGGAACAACGAGAAGGGTGAATATTGGCAATGAATGAAAGTCTACATAATTTTGAAAATGCCACAGCCAAGGGGAGTTGACTGCCCACCATTTTCTCACTTTTGCCTCTTGCTTTGTGACTGCCAAGCTCATTATAGTTCATCTCTACCGTTGCTCTAAATTGCTTACAGATTAAACCAAGGCACTGCAAGTTTTCCAGCCCTGCATACATGATGCAAAAATAACTTATCTATGCTCTTAACTCTTTTTCTTATTTAAATATTCCAAAACTTTCTTAGAATCCAAGAACATATTGCCAAGAAAAGATTATCATGTGGAATTTCTTCCCTACAGGGCTAGTTCAAAACTGCTCTGCTTCTTGATTTAAAACCAAAATAAAACCGGCTTTACACAGTCACAAGGCAGCTTTCCTTTAAAGAATGAAATTTGGAGTTTCGCATATCTTTTTTTCAAGATCAAATATTACATTCTTATTATTTTGCTATCCTGAGGGGGCAGAATCTTACTAGTTTCACATAAAATGCTAGAAAATGATTTGTTTCTCAATCCCGCCCCCAAGTCCTGTTATGTTGCTTCACGGTGGGAAGATGTTCCTGGAAGAATAAGTAAAGTACGCCCGGGGAGAACACCAAAAGAATATATTCCCCAGGGGAATTTGTAAATATATGTGTAAGTATTTTTATGCACTTTTTAAATGTCTTGTTTAGCTGTGCTTTGTTCTTGTATTTTTTCCCCTTTTTTTGTGGGAGTTTATATTTTAACTTTGTGAATATAATAAAAAAAATTGAAAAAAAAGAATACACTCCCAAAAGAATCACCCAATATATGAAAGTCACTCCACAATGAAAGTTGAAAATAATTGACTATACATTGACAGGATAGAAAGAGTCACGATGCTTTTGAACTTTGGCATTGGCTAAAACTCTTTGAGACTATTATGGGTAGTCAAGGAAACAGATGGAGAAATCAATCCAGAATTCACTTGAAACACAAATGACTAGGCTCAAATTATCATATTCTGGACACATGAAATGAAGATCAAGCTCCTGGAGAAGTCCACAACACTGGGAAAGGAGGAACAAAAGAAAAGATGTCTAGCAGCAAAGCAGATGGATTCAATTATGGGTATATTATTGGAGACCTGAAGAGACACTCAGGGAACAGATCATCTTGGACCAAGTGTGTGGTTGTTCAGAGCCAATACAGATTTAATAGCCCAAAATAATTAATATTTTAATAATAATTTACTGACAAAACTCACATACACTGAGTTTATAAAACATGCAGAACAGGGGTGGGTTCTACTTACCTTTATTACTGGTTCGCAATGGGGCCACACGCACACGCACTCTTCTGCACAAGCGCAGAAGCATTTTGATGACATCAGGATCGGTGGGCAGAGCCTCCTGATAGTTTTACTACCGGTTCTATAGAACCATTGCGAACCAGGGGCAACCCACCACTGATGCAGAACTATCAAGTATTATAAACTGCAAAGCCTCCATTCATGTAACATAAGGGAACAAAAGCAATCAAACCATGTTATGTACAGTGTGATTCATGAACCCAGTTAATGCATTAACGGGAGAACAATTGAATGGTATGTTCGTGATTAAAAGAAAATGGTTGTGAATGTTGAAACATTCTTATTTAACTGATTCATTTCCGATATGAACAGTCCATTTGATATAACGGAACAGTGATTTATATTTAGAGGCAAAGAAGTGCTTCAGACAACCTGGGGATAGGTTGAATGGCCTTAAACCAAGAACATTTTTTTCCCCTCCATCATAAAGCAGATGTGAAGGCCAGCCAGATAATCCCAGGAAAAAGCAGAATACCGGTACATTAAGAACTTCCAAGCTGTGTTGCTTTTGTGTGCCCCTGTTTTCCAACTTACCATCTTGTTTTCAGTTCTGAAATGCTACAAAGTTTTATCATATATGTTAAACTGTTCAGCGATTAAGGCTATCTATTTAACCATGATATCGATGACCTATTTTACACTTCCAAAATTAGGATGAAGCTGAGAATCAGGAGATATAAAACATGAGCCAGGAGAATGTCACAAAGATACTTCACTTTGGATATGATGGTCAATGAAGCGGGGAAATTAATACTGATCTGAGCAAGTTATGTAATGCTAGTGGCAAGAAGCCCTGGAATCAATTATTTCATAAATTGATGAAATTCAGCCCAGCCTCAATCCTTCTTGCACTTTAAGTGCAATTTAGTTCTTAAAGCTAAATCAGATACTCAAAAACAAAGGGAGTTTTTCACTGGCAGCAAACACAAATATCTCTGAAAGCTGAGAAAACTTAAGACAAGCTCATAGATAAATAGGGAAAGGTCATCATCTCTTATACATACATTAAATCTCATATCTGTTATAAACTGTAAAAGCCTGTGGACAGAAACAGAAAATATACTTGTTAGCCCTTCCTTTACTACAAAGTCTCTAAGGAAACATCTATACTTAGTTGGCAGGGCTGAGGGCTAGCAATGTTTTGTTTATTGTCTGGCATTTGTCTGAAATGAATAAATCTTGTGGCAGTGAAAAGAGAGGAACTCTAAGTGACAAAGTTTGCTATTCATGTTTCCCATACTCTGCATGCTGTTTGTAGTTGGATAGTAATTACAACATCTATAAGAAAAAGTTTACACTGTAGTGTCTGTTTGCCTAACTGATTGAACTAAAATGCATTTTAAAATAGAGATGCAGGAATGGGGATTTTTAAACCAATGTATATGCAATGTATATATAAAAACAATGATGCATGGCGTGAGACTACGACCTAAGGAATAGTACTACAAATTCTGTGTACCATAAACATGACTTTTTGTATAGAGATTGGAAAGAGTAGCAGACTGCAGAACTAACAGAATCCAAAATATTTCAAATACTACCTACAGTGAATGAATAGATGATCAAGAAGACAAAAATAGACTTAGAACAGGGCATGAGAAGAGATCATCCAGTTTGTTTATGGAATATATTCATATGTATTCTTCCTCATCCAGAAAATTGCCCACTCGGCTACCATATCTGATGCACAGTATTATTTATTTAGTTAGTTGCATTTCTATGCCGCCCAACTCCCAAGGGACTCTGGGTGGCTTACAACAAAGAATAAAACAATGCGAACAATCCCATTAAAAAGTTGAAAGAAAAACATTAAAACATTACAACTTTAAAAACGTTAAAAGTATGAAGTTGAGACATGGAAATAGATCTGTAGAAATGACTAGGAATATGACTTTCTACCTCCCATTTCTACTGAGACACTATTAGTTATGTTGAAGATTCAGAGATTAAGAATTATTGGATACCTAGACATCTCCACATGCAGAGAATGAGCTCCATGTCCATTTCCAGGGTTTGTAAGTGCCCATCCATCCATCCATCCATCCATCCAAATTTCAGATATTTTTAGAAAGTTGATTTTAATGATTTTTAAAATATATTGCTTACTTTCAATTCCATAAAACTGGTATAATATACTGCATTTTACCATGAATGCTAACTTTCCTGTAAAAGTGAAATTTAGCTGTAACCAACTATTTTTGAAGTGAAAAAACTGGCTGCAATATTAGAGCATGCAAACCAAAAATCTTCTAAAATGGCCGTTATTATTACTTTTTTTAAATTTTATAAATTGCAGCTTTCCATTCTAACATTTGTTTCTGGTTTCAGATGAGCAAATGTCAGCACAAGTGGAATCTGAAATTTGTTGCTTGACACCTGCAACTATGAACTAAATTGAAGATAATATTTCAAAGAGGTTCTTGGGAGGTACACACTTAAATTTAGTTAAGAGGCAAGAACGCAGATATTTGTACATCCTGCATCATGCTTCTAAAACTATCCCAAATGACTGACTGACATAAGGCAAGGGAAAAAAGAAATGTTAGTCTTGACATGATCGTAATCATGCAAGTGGAACTCCACAGCTTGAGGCACTGTTATGATTCTCTTTTACAACAGCACAGATTCATGGGTTCTCCCACCAAGACACCAAAAGTGGTCATTTGAAGAAATTGCCTCAGTTTCCTTCAGTAAAAACTTCCAATTTCTCCATGTATTAATGTGTAAAGCTGGAGTTTACATTTTTGTGTTGTTCTTATTAGACAGGAAGTCCATAACCTGGAACCTCTTAGCACAAAGTTCTGAAAGACCTGCAGGTGGCCCCAGAGCCTCTTCAAAGTTTACCTTCAAATTATAATGTTTAATTTGAAAGAACAGGAAAATATTAAATATATGGGGAATATTCAGATAAATTGCATTTAGCTGATTTGAGAGTAATTTATTATATCCCAACGAAAATGTATTTAAAATAATTCTCTATCCTAGCCCATTTATTATGTGTAGATAATCTACAGTTAGTCTCACAGTTGAAGTCTGGTGGAAATTTAATAATTCAAGTCCTAACCAAGGACCTGAACTTATTAAGATAAGTGTCTAAGCATTTAGGGAGTTCCAAGTAGGAAGTGTTTTTGTAAAATTAGGGTATTCAGGTTGACAAATTCAATATTTCCAGATTATTACAATAATTACTATTGCTGCTATTACACCATAGCCTGGAATGTCACTTAAATAAAAAATGTGATTCCATGCCTTCCAGAAAAATATGTACCTCTGGTGCACTAGATTATTACCCATTCCCCTTTCCATATGCATTTCCCTACACTATATGCCATGAACAGCACAAGCATTAATTAATTAGAAGTGGGTTAAAAGGTTAAAGGGAGTCAAGGCAAACTACTAGCCTACAAATGCTGCTCTATTCACAGGACAGGAAACTATCACTCTGGCTATATATCAAAAGTGGTTTTTATTTTGAAAGGGTAACTGGACTGATTTTGAGGAAAAATAAGTGTTTCGCTACCTATGAAGCTTCCAGGATAGGAATCGAAACGTCTTGTTGTTCCTCAAAATCAGTCCAGTTACCCTTTCAAAATAAAAACCACTTTTGATACAACTATGACCTGGATAACTGAGAATTTTCACAGGCATATCACTCTGGCTATTTTTTAAAGTAATTATCCATATGTTGCCTTTGAGAGCCAGTTTAACGTAATGGTTAAGGCATCAAGCTAGAAGCTGGGAGACTGTGATTTCTAGTTCTGCCTTAAGCGCAAAGCCAGTTGGGTGACCTTGAGGTAGTCACTTTCTCTCAGCTCAGGGAAGGAGGCAAGGGCAGATCATTTCTGAAAAACCTTGCCAAGCAAACTGCAGGGACTTTTCCAGGCAGTCTTGAAGAATAGATTGAATGGAAGGGAAAAAAATGCTTTTAAAGATAAAACAATTTCAAGATGGCTTACTAACAAGCATTACACTCAGAAAGCACTTTTGACACTCACAGAGCCCTCAAAAGACAGCAAACTAGGGAACTTGTTGGAATTCAAAAGTGGAAATTTCTAAGCTGAGAGCCACAGTTGGAAAGACCCGGAGTTTGCCAATCTCATCTTTACTATGGTGGACCAAAAAGCTCTAGGTTTATTTAGTCTGCACTTCCTATGAGAAACTTTAAAACAGGAATATAGAAAAGATACGTAATGTAGGGACACCATTTGGGGTGGGTTCTTGCAGTTATGTTGAATTCTACCTCATTATTTGAAGTGCAGCAATTACATGGCCCTTCTCTAAAGGCAGCTAATTTGTCACTGGGAGCAGCTTCCACGAGACTTATTTTAGCTCCCAAAACTCCTTGCAAGCCAGATTAGGCTAGAAGAGCTGGGTCATTAGCTTTAAATGGGCTCCTCTTCTGCGAAGAAGACTGCCGACTTTTGAAATGAGCGCTGCATCAAGTTGTTCAAGTAGCAATCATGCTCTCCTCCCTGCCTTGGATTTACTGTCTCTGGAGAATGAGTGATCTGCTCTCCCACATGGACTAATTGGGCTACTCTAATGAACTCCATGTGGATTTGCAAAGGGAAGATGAGTCTCGCTGCAGCCCGCCTGAGTCCTAGAAAAAACACCCCTGGGGAAGCTCTAATCATTGGCCAGATTTAGAGTCAATCCCTTTATGAGTTTAATCACTCAAAATAGGCTGGTTCCTCCCCATGAATAGAAAGCAAAGGCTGGGAAATTCTGCCAGGAATACTGGCCTTGAGATAAATTCATTGAAGATACCTGTTACTTCCTCAGCAGCGTCTGCCACAAGCTGTGATAAGGATTTGAAAGGATGACATGGGGTGCAATGATGTCATCATACATATGTTAGCATGTACTCCCCACTGCCCCCCGATCTGCCCAATGACTAGAAATGCCCTGAATTGTTTTTTTTTTAAATTTCCCTTCGTCAATCTGCAGAAAGTCTCGGTATCAGAGGATGACAGCCAGGATGAAAGTTCCTGACTGACTATTGTGCATGGTGATTATGAGAGCCTTTTCACTCCTCTCTTCTTTAATGCCCCATTCTCGCAGAAGAAAGCTGAGCAATTGGAGCCTTTGTGCTGTACCCATCAGCATGGCTCTGAGTCGTTCAACCCCAGGAGCTTCACTTCTGGGCACATCAAATGCTATTCAAGGGGGGGGAATGTTGTTGGCTTCTCAAAGACTCCTTGGAATCAAACGGCTGCCATTACTCCCACGGATAATTTTCCTATCTCACCAAGAATCCATAAGTATGGCATGGGGTAAAGTAGAGCATTTTAAAAGATGGCTTATATAAAAAAGGAAACTGCTTTCTCCATCAAACACCTACAGAAATAGTGTTATTATTTTTGAGTCAATTAATTCAGCTTTCCTCAAAGTTGAGGTCTTTCCTTCTTTCCCTATCCTCATTAGCTGTGACAAACACAGGTTACTGAACTTATTATTCTTTCAGCAGCTCATTAGGACTGGAACTCATTAGTGCTACAAAATGTTAAGTTCATGAATCAAGAGTGCTTTTAATAAAGCTATGTTTTTAAAATAACTTCAATATTTCAAATTTTCAGGGCTGCACTAATAAAGTTTGAAATAACGGAAAATACAGTTATCTTCTGCCAATAGATAGAAACTAATATATCTTTATCTGTATCTATACATACTGTTTGTGTTTATATATGGATGTGTGTATGTATATATATATGCACACATACACATTTTATCAACTCAAAAATAATAATACTATTTCTGTAGTATGTATATATGAGGGGGGAGAGGGAGGGAGAGAGAGAGAGAGGTTGAACCTGGCATGATCTTGATGTGCTTATTTCCCCCTGCACTTAATTTGCAATTCAGCTAATATTTACTGTGGCAGCTTTGTTTTAGCACTGAAAATTTTACAATTGGTACAATAGCTTTTCTAAAGGCCAAATGAGAGTTTGGATAAATCAGAGATAATAACTATCTTAATATTGGACTGCTAATAACACACTGAACATTATTTTGATCTGAAGGCTATCTAGCTCAGAAGCTGAACAGGATGCAGATAATAAAGTACTTCATATTTTTAAAAACCCTAAAAAATGAAAATGAAAACTACTAGAAAAAGTGTTTTCAGAGAGGCTGATAGGAAAGGAGCTCTCTGCTCTCAAGGTCTGCTGTGCATGAAATTTAGCAGCAAAACAAAATCATCTTTGCTGTTAGTACACTTTGCATCAAAACTACTATCAAGACACTCCCAGTTCTTCAGAGATAAAGGCTAGCTTTAAACAAAATGATTCCATGTGTACAACAAAAAACCCATACTGTGCTGATGGAATAAAAAAATCACCTCTAAACTCACTGATCTACTGAATCTTTCAATTTAGAAAAACTATTTTGTCCTAGTGGGAGATTATGCAAGCCAGACTTTAAGTTCACAAAGTAGATTTATGAGAAGCATAAAAATCTTTATTTAAATAAAATCCTATTTTCTAAAGGTTGCAAAGATTTAAGAATATGGATGGGGAGATTTGCAACACAGGTGGAGGAGTAAAAAACTTCTAATTTTTTATGTGCGCCCATGAAGGAAAAAGAAAATCACTGTCCATGAATTCAACATAGCACATGGTATTGGACATGGAGAATATTGATTAGGACCATTTTCATTCATCTTTGGAAAGCATCACTTTTTTTCCCTAAAAGGCACAGATGTATTATTCACTGAACTAAATTATTTTTTTTAATGTTAAAACACAGCTGAATAATCCTTTTGAGATATCATTTATACAATATTGTCGCTCTTTTATATTTAATAATGCCACTATCACTGGGTTGCAGATGTCCTGAAAAAAAATCCAAAGACTATGTGTATAGTCAACATTAGGCAGGCAATGTTGTATGTTTTTTGTATGTGCAAAGTTTTTGCACATACAAAAAGTGAACAGAGTGTCCAGAGGAAGGAACCTGGTCACAGACAGACAAAGAATATGACCCAGGACAACCAGAAGGAAACAAAAATAAAGTTCTAGTTCTTAGGTATTACCTTGTATGATCATCAGTTCAGGGAGGAGCAGACTTGTAGGAAAGAATACTTATTAGGAATACTCATCCCACAATCAAGAGGTTTTTTTTTATTGAAAAGTTTTACAAAAGAAGAATTTTTGAATTATCTCCCCCCC
>JANHZT010000592.1:126809-137353 GCA_032468215.1 Stegonotus admiraltiensis
AGCATTACAGTAGTCCAGACGGGAAATGACGAGTGCCTGAGTGACCGTGCGTAAGGCGTCCCGATCCAGAAAGGGACACAACTGGCATATCAGGCGAACCTGATAAAAAGCCCCCCTGGCTTTTTATATGAGATAATGATTGCTCAAATTACCAAAGAGTTACACTTAACAGGATTGTTTATTTGTTATTTTGCAATATAAAATGGTATTTTGCTGCGTTTTCCATATGTGCATATAAAGTTCAAGTAGCACTTTAACTTGTACAATTTTAATAATTTACTTGTATATCAACTGGTATATCTGTGTTCTGTTTTCCTAGTTTACACACTTTTTTCACAAATCTGAAAGTTTTAGTTCCTCGTGTGCATACCAAATTCTGATAAATGTTCGAGACTTGATAAATGATCAACCAAATTGCTCTTGTAGCCCAAGGTAGATTAAAGTGCAGTTATGGTTTCCTTTGACTTGCATATTATACTTCTATAATATGTTAACTTTGTTACATTAACTTTGTCACCTATTGTCTTGGAGGGAAATCAGGAAATTATCTCATCAACCATTTGGGGGAAAGACTTATATATTGCAATATGTTTCAAAATGTGCCCATCATCCACAGATTCCTGAATTCTATAATTTTACCCAGTACTGTTCACTGGTAAGGATTTTACTGGATTCATTTTGATCTCCTTTCTGAGGAGCAGAACATTAATAAATCTTTTAGATGTATTCTCCAAGATTTCTTAAAGGTTGTAGGCAGCAGTTCTAAGATAACTTCTGCAAACTTTTTATAGCAATGCTTATATAAATGAGACCAAAATTTACTTTAATGAAATTAAGTTTCATCTCATTATCTCCTTACTTAACTTGATTAAAAATCTTTCTTTAGATTATTTTTGGTTCTCCAAAAACTTGGCTGAATTTGGTTGAACAAAATTTCCTTTTTGGGATAAGATTAAGTCAAAAATAAGGATTAAGTAGTACCACTTTCTTTCAGCATTTAAGATTTCACCATCTTTCCTAAATAGTGAACATATTCCTTCCTTAATTATCTTCTTCTTCCTTTTGCTTCTTTTTTTAGTATTCTGTGCAATATCAGTGAGCCTGACATTATGCTTACACATTTCAGTGAATTTTTGCACTCCTCCTTGGTTAAATAATCCTTGTTCCATC
This sequence comes from Stegonotus admiraltiensis, assembly GCA_032468215.1. Lineage (NCBI taxonomy): Eukaryota > Metazoa > Chordata > Lepidosauria > Squamata > Colubridae > Stegonotus > Stegonotus admiraltiensis. The sequence continues at coordinate 127,980 of JANHZT010000592.1, forward strand.
TCCTATACTAAACATATATCTTCCGCTTCTACTCTAATTGTGTCCTCCTCATCAGATAATTTTGAATATGGCAGATGGTGGGGTTTTAAGGGTTGTAGACGTTTTTTTTGATTTGGTCGCTTTGTATATGCAGCATTTGCTTTCAATTATTCTTACTTACATTATTCCCTTAAAATAGAATGCCAAAGGTACAACTCAAAGACCAATGATTTCCAATACAATAATATAAGAGGCTTAACCATATTCTTAACGTTCTCTTAAAATCAAGAAAACTGGCTGGATTGTGCCCTAGAAGCATTCAAATAAATAAGAATAAATTCCTTTTTGATTTCAAGACCATAGTAGGGAATCACTTGGATAAGTACAACATTCCTTTGTTTTCCTCCTTGAACTCATTCAAGTTCTATTTCAAACAGAAATAATACAAGCAGATTTTACAGGTTAATTTCATCCAACAGCATTTGGCTTTCTTTTGTTTTTAACAAAAGCTTCTACAAATAGCTACTCTTCTCCATGCATAAAACAAGCAAGCATTGCTCATAAATATTCATAATGTATGAAATACATTTGTTCTCTTAAGATGGAGTTTGCAGGAAAAACTTCATTACAAGTTTTTTTGTTTTGTTTTTAAGAAACTGGTAAATATGAGCTTTAATACTGAGATAGCTTAAAGAAATATAAAAGGAAGATTTGGCATTTCCTTTTTTCCTACAGAGCTTGTTACAGTCCCTGAAAACTGTCTCTAGACAATCAAGCCTTTTGAACAATGTGGGATAGAGGTTGTGAATCTGCTGGGAAACAGAATCCTTGAGAAATGTTCAGTCTTACTTTAGATAGGAAGATATGACTTGAATTCTAAAGAACATAAAACATAGATCATTAAGCTAGGTCACTTACCTTGTTTATGTAGTTGTATAATTATTATATCTGTACCATAGCAATTACTACAGACCTTTCCCAGTGGTTATTTTGACTTGGTGTTTTACCTATCCAGTAATAATAATTTTCACAAAGCAAAGGGGATTTCTTAGCCAGCATCCACACCACAATTTTGTACATAAATGCTCTCTAGCTTAATTGGCAGTATTTCTTCAATATAATGAAACCATAAGAAACCTCCCCCCACAAAATATTTAAAAGGTGGTGGGGGCATCAGTCAATTATAAATCTCAGTCACCGATGAAAGATTTTCTACATCTTTACCTACTTGTTGATAAAGCCCAATGTTTTTGTTGTCATCTCCAAGGCTAGTGCCATTAATTAAATATCTATTGTCATAATGATTTCCAGATGGTTAGATCTGCCAGCTCTACCTCTTTTGGCAGCAAGGAGGCAATATTATGGCTGATCTCCCACCTCGCCACATTGTAATCTTACTTACAAATTGTTTTTCTTCAAATCAGTGTGGTTGGATGCAATAATTTTAAGATTAAAGCCAAAGCCTGAATCTTTCTTTTTGCAGTTTCCAAATATGGTTGGGGTTAATAATAATTGGGCAAAATGTTTATCATGCAACACAATAAATTCATCAGAAATTTACAGAAGTAAACTACTCCCAATCCTATCATATTAACATATGTTGGGATCCTGTCCTGCTACTCCTGAAGCAAACCAGACTTAAGGCCACCCGGTCATGGTGACAATCGTACTGAGGGTTCGGGATATACAATAAATTGTTAATTTCTCTTGGCATAAGCATTTCCAGAAACTCTTCTCAACTGGTAAGATTAAATTTACTCTGTTTTTGGCACAGATGAAAGAATATCTACACAGATGGTTTAGAATTCCCTTTAATATTTGGTATAAGATAAATATGATTAAGTTTAATACATTGATGCAAGTTGATTTCTATTTTGAGAGGTCATTCCTGTATTTGCTATCACATCATTTTAAACGTATTTACAAGATACTGAATAAATTTGTTTGGTAAGAAAATCCAGTGGGATTTTCATTGAGAAATTTACAGCTGTTAAAAAAAAGTAGATTTAATTCCTCATACTTTCAGATATATCACAGGATTTCAATTACAATTACAATTCAATTATTCAAATATGGAATATCAAAAATTAAATCCTCTTTTTAAAAAAAGTGATGCAATGAACCTTTGCAAATATTAGTCACTTTCACTGTTATCTTGGAAGTACTGCCATTATTCTAAATGGGCTTCATTTATCTTCAGATATGTCTCAATATTTTGTTGATAACATGGCAATGGAAACATCATTCCAGAAAAAAGAAATTCAAATTGGGGGAAAAATACTGAGTAGAGATGAGAATGAACAATAATGCTGAATAAATTTGAAGAACACGGAAGTGAATAAGCCTGAGGAAAGGTGAATGTTAAAATGTTTTTGGGATATTTTGCCTAATCCTAATTATTACAAAAAAAAGCGAAAGAGCTAAATGTGCTTAAGGAATACAACATGTTTCTTCTGGAGTATAAAGATAAATTGATGTTCTCTTGATAATTTTAAGCAAATCAATGTGCTCCAAATAAAGAACTGCCTTAGCTCAAAAATATTATTTCTTGCCTGTGTTCTTCTAAATTACTAACTTATTTACACACTATATTAGTGTTAATCCCCAAATGCTTACTTACAAACACAAGGCTTCACACACCGTGCTAAGTCATAATGTGCTTTGTTTTATTAAGGATTTCAAAGTCCTGTAAACTCAAACATTGGGATTATAAACCATGGTTTTTTGGCTTAGTATTGTGTAGAGAGCACAATGTTGCTGTTAGGATGTTGGGCTTATCAATCAGAAGACTGGCAGTTCGAGACCCAAGCCCTGTGTGATGGAGTGAGCTCCCGTTCTTACCCCAGCTCTTGTTCACTTAGCAGTTTGAAAGCATGCAAATGTGAGTATTTTTTTTATTGTTGTTGTTGTTATGTACAAATCCAGACAAATAAAAAAACAAATAACAAAATTTGGCATTGCTACAATTCTCAGGAAGACTAATTGAAAGGTAATTGTCCCCAGATTAGTTTTATTTTATGTTTTAAGGCTAAGCAAATCGTTACATAGTGATATTTATACAGAATACATTATGAGGATGAAGGGAATGAGGGCCCCTACTAAGTGTGACTTATTGTCTCACTACTACTATTATTATTATTATTATTATTATTATTATTATTATTGTTATTATTATTATTAAATATATTATTATTACATACAGTAACTTGGTCAAAATTTTGTATCTTTTTTTTTGCTGGTATTCCCTTTCTTTCATCATTGAAACCTTTATACAGTATTTTTCCCCAATGGATTTACGTCCCTATACACCATGGCTTCAATGACAAGGAAATGAATCTGACTAAATCTTACTTCAGACAAATGCATATCATCATATCAGCATCAGCCCTTGGATATAAAGTTAACATCCAAAATGTAGAGCTTTGGTATACCCATAAACCACTGAAGTTAATTCTGTCTCTGTTGAATGATAATTTATCTATATATTTTTAATGTTTACACAGATGTCATTCTGAAGATAGTAGCATTACTGCAATAATATATATTTACAGAGTGGTGATTTTTCTAACGGACCCTGGCTTGTAATAATGGAAGAATATAGACTCTTCTTAGGCACTTCTGCTCTCCTCTTTTTCTAGTAAAGATGGTGGGAATTAAGAAACGATGGCTTCCACATTTCAATGAAAGCTGCTTGCTGTTTCATACGTGCAAAACCAAGGAGACTGATTTATTTCAGTTCACCATTTTTTACAATTAGTGGCACTTTCAATATTGGAGTGACAATTTAAATTTTTAAATTGGGGTTTTTAAATTTGTTTTGTGGGATTTTAAACTTGGCCAAATCTGTTTAATATTTTTTAAATGGTTTTAATTTTTGTATATATGTGTATTTATCTTGGCTGTGCACCGCCCTGAGTCCAGCTGGAGAAGGGCGGTATATAAATTTAATTAAATAAAATAAATAAATAAATAATAAAATAGGATGTAATTTGAAATAAAGGCAGAGGCTCCCAACCTGTCTTGTATTCTCATCAAGCAGTATAACTAGGGAGAGACATGTTATTGTTGAGTTACACTATGATTTGTTGTGAGAGTTATATGTAGCCGGAATATATCTATGTATGCATCATATATGTTTATATGTCTTGGTTCTTCTATTAAACTAAGTCATAGTTTTCTTAATCATTACTAAAAACTCAAGCCAAATCCCTGGTTTTACACAAGACATTAAAACAAAAAGTATGGTTTATAAAACTAGGTATGTGCTTAATATATGTCAAAATTAAATAAATCACATTCTTTCTTAGTATGTTGGAAAAGCCAAGCCTATAGTGATGGATCAAAGAAGCCACATATAACCAACAGCATTACATTAGGAATAGTGATAAAAAAATAGAACAGCCATTTTTTAAAAAGCAAGAAAATTATACACTTTTTATAGATCTAACATAGGCCAAAAACTATTGTGCCCATAGGCAGCTTCCACACACAACATTTCCAAACTTACATAAATAGTTTGCTGGCAGCAATTTAAAAGAAAGTGTCTATATTTGGCAAAAAAACCCACCCTTCCTAAAATCTTTTGAGATCTTGTTCCTTTGAACATATGGAACACTAGTAAGTTCTACCATTTAAAAAACCCTTCCATTTAACAGCAACCCAGATTTCATTCCTGTAAATAATAAATGCAATATAACTACATCATTTAAAAGTTGAAACATTACCCATAAATACCTCTCTTCAGATCTGTATCAAGAGAGAACAAGATCTCTGAATGTTATCCTGAAATATTACATAATAACTCCCAAAAGCAAAGCCCAAATCACTAATGAAAATACAGCCTTTTGAAGAGCGATCTAGCATTGCCAGCAGTCTGTCTTTGCCTCAACTATCACAACTGCAATCTTTAAAAGAAAAAAAAAGATTTTTTTTTTGTAAAAAAGCTATTTATGTTACACACACTTATGCCAGCAATGTTGCTATGAAATCTTTGCTGAATTGTTAGGGATTAGTTATTGCCAAACCCTCAAATGTCCAAATAGTGTTACACTGAGGAAAAATTGCTTGTAAAATGAAAGAAGAAAAGAAAGAAAACGGTATAAAACAGTATACAAACATCTTAGAAGAAACAGTCAATACCATTGCTGTGAGATTTGTATATCTCTTGATAGCAGTTGCTAGAGAACTGTTTTAGGCATTATTTGATGCTCATTGCTTAACCAGATGGGTTTTCTGGTTTGATCTACACCAGTTGTTCTTGATCTTCAAATGTCCCTCTTTGTTCTGCCCCAGCTACGAATCCCAAAGAACGCAGCACACACAAACTCTAAACAAAACTTAGTTTACTTAAATAATGCAGGGTTTTTTTGCAAATGCCGGCTGTTAATAAGCGTTCTTAACAGCCTGCCAGAATTCCACAGATAAGATAGTCAGTGTCTTACTAGAGTTGGCAGAAAGCCCAGAAGCAATGTTGCAGAGATATCCAAACTCGATGATTAGCGAACTAAAGTTGTTTCCTGCAGCTTGTTGCAAGCTGTGTTCTTTCTTAAATAGGCTAAGGGAGTGGCCAATTAGCCCCAAGCCTTACTCTCAAGGAGACCTCCTCCTGAGGAACCACTCCTGCCTTTTGGCAGCTCTGCGTGCCTGTGCATTCAGAAGAGGCTCATCCTCTTCACTTAAAGGAGCCTCTGGAGGTTCTGAAGGCCCTGACTGAACCTCTGCCTCTGGCACCACATCTTCTTCAGCCTCCTCACTGTCCGACTCGAGTGCCGGCTGCACAGGCTGCTGGTGCAGCACCATACCAGCCTCCTCGTCATCGGGATCAGCAACAATCCGTGCAGGCCACTGGCGAGCCACAACGCTCTTTGGGCTATTTGCTATAGTGTTATATCCTATGTCATTAGTAAAAGTGGGAATAGGTCCAGTGAAACAAATGTGGCAACATTTTTTAGTAATAAAAGCAATGTATGCATACAACCTTATTTGGTTCAATAAATCAGTATGGCACACAGGGCAAAATCTTATCTCATAACCACATTGTAATGAAGGATTTATGTACATTGAAACCATACTCTCCATCAGCATTTCATTTGCAACAGTAAACCTTTTTAAGTATAATGATAACAAATCTATGTTGTGACTCCAAATACCCTGGGTATCTATGCTTGCATGTACTCAAGTTTCATCAAGATACTTAGCCAAGCAAATTAATTATAACTACTGTATTGATGCCTTCAGTTTATGTAATGGAGGTAGTTGAGGGTAGCTGAGAACTATGGAAGATGCAGAAATGGAACAAGAGCTGGCTCATAATTAACTTGGCCATGGGCACTTTACCATCTGCCACTGTGGAACAAAGTAGTTGATACCCACATGATATGCTGCCATAATAGGCAGAGGAAGTATGCTATGGATCCCATCAGGAATTCTGACTGGTGTGGTCCAAGAAAAGAGCCTTCTCTGCTGTGGTCCCAGCTCTTTGGAACTTCTTGCCCACTGAGCTGACGTTCTGCAAGAGCTGAAGATCTAGCTCTACCAGTTGGCTTGGGGTCCCAAGTGGGGGAGGGGGAGAACTGTGCTGGAGTTGGTTGATAGACCAATAATAGATCCCACCTCCTCCCATACATCTTGTTCTCTCCTTTTCCAACTTTTAATTATAATTTTGTATTCTTTTAATTATAATTTTGTACTCTTTTAATTATAACTTTGCATTTTTATTGCTATGGATTTACCACTTTTATTGTTGTAAAGTTGTCCAAAGTCACCTTTTGCTGAAATGGGTAGCAAATAAATTTAATAAGTAAATAAATAAAAATAAATGGTTCTATCTCGGATTTTTGTTGTAGGAATCAAATAACAGTATCTTCTAAGTTATAACTTTGTCCACTTTATACCCATTATGAATTGATCTCTATGAAAATACGAATATAGCATATTGTAAGATCTTACACATCAACAATCTATAGATGTTTGCTTTTGCAACCTAGCTTGTACTAGTCTAGTGCTTGAAATCCAAATTTGAAGATTTAAGCCATCTTTTCCAGGAAGGAAAAGCAAACAATCTGTCCTACTTTGCTTTGCTATTTCCATGATGTCTAAGGCAAAACAGGAGTTGCAATCTAGCACATTTTTGGTACCAACTTGGAGAAAATTACCTTATGACTATGATTCTATTCTTGTTTGTCCTCTGCAAGAAATTAGAATTGATGAATGGTTCAAAGTATAATTTTTCAGAATGAGTAAGTTTTCATGAAACTAAAAAATAATGCCTATATTTTAAGGGATTTTTTTTCTTTTGTTGCATTTCTGCAAAAATCTAAGTACACTATAGCAAAATTATTTTGTTTTAAGAACAATCCACTTTTATAATTTTAAAGACTTCTTTTCTTTAAAAGATGTTTAGGTCCTCAAGCTATGCATCTTTTTATAGTTTGACTTTTTTGAATTATACAAAATTGCTTCATTACAGAATAAAAAAAGGAAAACAATTTGATTTTTGTAGGAACAAAACAAAACAGGTTTTTCATAAGGCAATAGATTTTTAGCTTTCTGGTGAGACTTCTTTTTCATCCAAAACCCTGTGACTTAGCAAGCAAGGATTTTATTCTCTCCATCTTATTGACTTGCAGGTTCTATGATGTGCTGCTGACTTTTGACAAAGTGTAATGGAAGCATTCCACTTTCTTGCAAAGCTTAGTTAAACATACAAGACTGACTTCAGTCTAGGCGTAAGAAACTTCTACTGAGTTTCTTATTTTGAGATGTCTTATTGCAGGGGTGTCAAACTCGTGGTGTCACGTGACATATGGGGACTTCCCCCCCTTTGCTAAACTAGGAGTGGGTGGGGCCAGCACGTGACGCATCTGGCCCGCGGGCTGCGAGTTTGACACCCCTGTCCTAGTGGATTTATTTTGCAAACCTGGACAGGGAATGATAGGCTATTGTGCAAACTCCTGCAACAATCACCTCCAATAGCCTTTTTTAATTTTAAGTTAGAAAGCAATACATTTTCTTTAATTTGATTGGTTTTGAGTGCTACTTTAGGAGCCATAGAATACCCTGACATTTTTTTGAATGCTATTTAGTTAACATTGAGTATAGTGGTATAGTCAATGGGTCCTGTTTCCTGGCTGTATTAGCATCCATAGTAACGGTTTTACTTGGTGTCATACATATTTAATTTTGTAGTATTTTAAATTGTTTTTATGGTTCATGATGTATGCTGCCTAGCATCACTTGTTCAAGCGGGCAAGTATAAAAATCAAATAAATATATCAATAAATAAAAATAAACTAGTTATGTGACAATTTGGAACATTAAACTAGTTCTAGACCCAATTGTCCAGTTCTGTACAGGTGATCAGGTCCTGGTGCATTTGCCCTTGTCATCTTTTTTGCACATTTCTATACAGAATATTCCAAACATGCTAATCTCATGTGAATGAAAGAGATTAGCAGAATGTTGAGTTTCTAATTTTTCTGAAGTTGGCAGGAAGAGTTATCTCATTTTTGAGTCTTGCAGTGTATCCTGTTAAAGATCCTTAATCTTCTATCCACAAGTAATGCTTGTGGATAGAAGTCTTTACAGAAGCATATACATAAGGAAAACTAAGAATACAGTCTGAATATTTTAGGTGAAAAACCTGTTAAAACAATAGTAAAAATGAGAAAGATTTTCTCAGAAAAGCTAATGTCTTTCATGGAGAGTATCTTCTAATACTCTCCTGCTTTTTGCGCTATCTCTGTCTTCAACTTTAATATTTAATGTACATACAGAAGCTGACAAATCCTATTTCAGTGTGATGAAAGACAGGATCCCATTTATGAAAGATCTAAAATGCATTTGATCCAGATGGTATGCTGTGATCCAAGACTTGTTTTAAAAATGTATTTATGTATTGAGAATTGGCTGCTTTATTCTGGTCAATTTAAGAAGATCTTGAAAACATACTTCTGATAGGACATCAACAGATGTGGGGGTTTTGAATGAATTGCAATTGCAATTATGTTTGCGATTATATAGTTTTTTTATTTCTATGCTACTTTTTCTATTGGGTAACTCCAGAATGGTACACAAAAGAGCAATACAAAACATACTTAGATTGCTCAAATAAAACACATGTCTATGTGCATACATTACAACTGAAACATGGTCATTTAAAAATAAAGAGCAAACAATGTAATGAGCAATTATAAACAAAAATTAATGGTGTCATGGAGCTTGGTGACACTGAAGCCAAACTTCTTTTTTTTCCCCATTTTTTTTATTTTTAAAACAAAAAACATAAAATACATCTTTCTGGAGCCAGGGTTTGGTCCAGTTTAAAATAGGTACAATTATTCACATTCCCTCAATCAATTTGTTCCAAATTTTTATCCATTTACATCTTTAATAAG
>JANHZT010000592.1:228319-238728 GCA_032468215.1 Stegonotus admiraltiensis
ACATTTTGCCACTTTTATCGCCACTAGATACGTCTTAATATGAGACTGTACCAGTGTTCGGTCGGACTCGGAACGGCTGTCTCTCCAACCGCTCTCTAGGTGTCTTTTCCGGTGCTTCATCTCCCTCAGCTCCTCGGAAAACCAAGGAGCCAAGTGAGCTCGGTGCCGGGTCAGAGGCCGCAAAGGCACGACGCGATCCAAAGCCCCGGCGGCCGCGTTATCCCAGGTGGCCACCAGGTCTTCAGCCTCCATAGTGCCTCCATATATCACTCCATAGTGCTTTACCAGATTCTCTAAGGGGTTTATAGACTCAGCATATTACCTCCAACAATCTGAATCTTCATTTTGCCAAACTCAGAAGGATGGAAGGTTGAGTCAACCTTGAGCAGGTGAGGATTGAACTTCTGACTGGGAGCAGAGTTAGCCTGCAATACAGTATTCTAACCACCACACCACCACAAATATTTGTCTAGATGATCCAAAGGATTAGGGTTGAAAGTAAACAGAAAAACAAGAAACCTTTCTGAAAATTTGTAACCAGTTACTTATCAACTGTTCCATTTGAGACTGGATGATAAAATGCCATTGCAGGCACTGGATTAATACCAATCAATTTTGTAAGCCATTTCCTTAAAACTATAGTAGTAGATAGGAGTGAGACTAGTAATTAGGGATATAGGGGTAAATATAAATAATAGTGTTTATAATAGACTCAAAACATATAGTGGATTACAGCTTTGTCTAAATCACTTTATCTAAATCACTAGGACAGATAATTTTTTAAAGAAAGGGATTATAAACTTTTTCCCCTGAGAATTCTATGACATGTGCCTAATCAGGGAATCTATTGCTATTTCCACATAAGTGAACAAAGCATCAAGGGAAAAGAACAATGGAGAGATGAGTCTAAGACTCTACTAGATATGTGCAAAAGGCTCTATTCACACCATCAGAAACCTTGCTTTTCCAGAGTTCTCAACTAACAGAATGTCAACCCCTGAAATGGTGACAACTCCAAACGCTGTCTCGGGGTTGCCATACCTGGGGGAGGGATCCCTAGCACAGAAGGTGGGTGGTGGGAAGACTGAAGCCTCACAAAGCCATTTGAACTGTGAGTGTCAGCGGCTGTGGGCAGCAAGCGAAACCAGAGCAGAGCCAACAAACAGCTGATCCTGAGTGACTGCAAGACAGCCAAAGGACAGCTGATTGGAGGAAGGCCGACAAACAGTTGATTGGGTCTGCCAGCAGGCTGGGTGCAGTTCCAGCCTTTATACTGTGTGCTGAGATTCCTGTTCAATAAACTATTGGGAAAATGCAGCAAGTGGCATCCTGGTTTTGGTTCAGGTCCACATTTTGGACCTTTGAGACAGAAATTATAAGCAAGTAGGTTCCCTGGAACTATACAGCTAAACTCCATGAACTGAAATCAACTCGTTTTTGCATTTATTTTGTGCACAAACCCAATCTTTACTCCAGGTGTATCAATTAAATAGGTCTACAATATATCATAAAGTATTTCACATCTCAGACTGAAAGCACGTAAAGTGAAAATAGTTAAAGACCTGGTTAAATAATTACATAGTCTGGAATAATGAAGGTCAATTTGATATAATGGAAAGATGGTACTTGATACAAAAATGTTAATTCAGCCATTGCAATAACAGTTAAAATTCCCAACCTGAGAAGTGGAAGCAAGTTCTGTCCCTCCAAAATTACATTAGTAATTTCTAAATTATAAAGGTATTTATTTGATTTGTGAGATTCTCTCCACTGATGCAACCTCAAAACCTTCTCAATGCGAAGTCCTGCATTACTAGGGACTGAGTTGCCACGGAGACTTTCATACGTAGAGAAGCTTCTTTGATTAAGACAACCTCACAAAATGTATCATGTAGATATCATCAGTGAGAAGAGTGCGGCTTTTCCCATACTCTGTGGTGAGTTTTTCTTTTGTTAAAAGTTGTACAGAAATCTGCCATTTTAATGAATAAGAATTCAGAACAGATTAGGAAGATCAGTAGGAAAAGGGGAGTACAGCAGTGGTGAAATCATCTACAGTTTGCCACCGGTTCGCTTCCCGCGCATTGTGCGGCACAGCTGATCGTCGGAAATACCAGTTTGGATGAACCAGTAGCTTTTTTTTACCTGTTTTACTGGTAGCTTTTATCACTACTGGTTTGTCCAAATCAGTGCGAACCAGTAGCATTTCAGCCCTGGAGCACAGGTAATCCTCTTTAGAGACCACAACTGGGACTGGCAACTTGGTCGTTAAGGGAAACCAAAACTGTGTTTAGTTTTCCTTTGCTTTACAGACCTGGCAAGGTTGTAAATCCCAGGATTGCTCATAAAATTACTTTTTTCATCACTGATGTTACTATGAATGAGAACTACCTGTATATTCAGAATTACTGCCAGAAAAGGCAACTGCCTCAAATTACTTCACAAAGAAACCAGCTGAGGCTCCTGCAACACTGCAGGATATTACTGCACAGAATAGGTATACCAGTGGTTTTTGAAAGCTGCCATTTTCTCTGACCACATAAGTAATTCTTCCTGACTAAATTCTTGCAAAAGCATGGCAGATTTCAGAAAAGCTTACAAAAACAATACTCCGGGAGGAAATTATCTCTCCAGCAACATTGACCACATCTTATAAATGGGAAATCTTTGGGAGGTCTTTGACAGTTCTTCCACTAATTACATAGCACTTCATACACTTTGATTATGGCTTCCAATAATCCTTTTTTTAAAAAAAATCCTTTTGATATCCTGATGCTTTTGATGGAGTAATTTGAAACTGCGAGTTTTAAATGCTGTGTCATGGATATTTAATTATATCTGCCTGGGAAGGCACAAGGAAAACATCACAGTAGTTTATATGTTTTTTTTAAAGAAGCTAATAAAATACCAATATAGTATAAAAGCAATGCAGTATAATCAATAACAATAAAGCATCAAATAGCCTGTTGCTTTCTAACTATTGCTTTGCACTGCCATTTTAACTAATAAAGAGATGTGGGCATGAAAACTGTTGAGATGCAAATACCTACTATGTGGATGCATATACACAAACAAAAAATGAGTAGTATCCTATGATGTTCTTCGACTAATGGAATTTTCATCCTCAGTGGAAAAAAGATGAGACAATTTCAGCTTCCCAAATGCAGTCAGCAGTGTATATGCACAACCTCAAAATCTGTACTAGGCTGAGAGATTCGGAGAGGAGAGGAGAGGAGAGGAGAGGAGAGATGTAATCTCCAGGAGACATGCTGAAGTATATATAAAATCCATTCTACAGTTCACTTATGGAGAGGCAACTATTATGGATGCTCTATTCTCCAGGTCAGGTTGCTTTGAGATATTATTTTGAGAATTATTAAAAAATATATTTTGGAGTTTCAGATAACATGGGAGACATCTGTTGACATGTGGATAAAATGCACGAGTTCTGAAAAAAATATATTAACTGTGTATGCAACTACTCCAATGAACTTGAACAACATGTATGAGCCTCTCATATGTCTGTTTTACTCCATGTGAGATTTAAAGCTGAAAGCAAATGATCATCCTAGGGTAACTTTATGATCTTCCAGGTACACTCTGTGCAATGATGTCCTAGCAAAATTTATGGGCCATAACTCTCTGACGTAAGTCCAATAAAATAGACTTGCTTCATATGTGAAAAGAGCCACATGAGTGCCATATTCACATGACCCAAGAATACCTGGGGCTTTCTTAAGTCTTGAAAAGCTGATCCACTTGTCTATTGACTCAGCTCATGCTCCAGAGGAAATGCTACAAAGAGAGTTCATCGCTTTTCTGCCAAGCAGCAGGACAGAAGATTATTATAAAGAGTAATTCTGGCTTCATCCCATCTCTGCTGTGGGATGTGCTTCCTGTAGGGAGCACTAAATGGGATGACAGAGCACAGCAAGACATTCGTGCTAAAATGCAAAACTCTGCAAAGGGGCTGAAGGCTAGCCTGGTGGCACTGTGCCTTTATACAAGGTTGTAACCTTGTATAAATGATCGTTGATTGTACACAGCAAGTCACCTCTCTAGAGTGACCCAACACAAACAGTGGCCTGGCTAAAAAATTCATAGAAGTGAGCAAGTGGGAACAATTCTGCCTTCTGCCTTCCTACAGGAATTCTTGGGAATTGGCCAATGCTAGGAGGAGCCAGCAGAGATTATATTTCCTATCTTCACTATGTTACTCATTTTCCATGATGAAGTAGAAGCTTGGAGATAATATAATAGTAAAGGAGAAGGTCATCTGCTGTTCGTTACTGGAGCCCTACCAAGTTTGATGGCTTCTAACTTGCTTCATATCATAACATTTATGGCTATTTCCCATAGAACAATTCTTTCTCCACCAACCCAAACGATGCTCTAGAAGGTGGTGATATTTTGGCAAATAACTTTTTGTTGCAAGTGTTCTGAAGCTGTGGGAGAGTTATCAGGTTGAAGATTGCTCAGATACAGCAGATTTTAAAGCAGAATGAATGTCTGCTTTTTTTGGTTTCCTGAATAATAGTTTTGTCTGAGTTATCTGAGTTGTCTGCTGCAAAATATTTTTTTTCTGGATTATTGTTCCTACTTTTTTATTATTTATTTTGATTGGAACCCATTTCTAACATTAGAAGCTTTGCGTGCTGAAATAAATAACTCATTAAATTCCAGGATTTTTTTTTTCTGCAAAGCTCAATCAAAGATTTCTCCAGACAAGAGTTGAAGACTGAGATGAACAAGCTATGTTAATTGCAAGATACATAATATAACCCTTCTCTCTTATTAGTTAAGGTTATTATTATGTTTTTATGCTTCAACCACATCTAATTTCTGAACCGTGCTTCTTTTCTTCCCGGTGTCAAAATATAGGAAAAGCAATTTAGAAAAAGGTCCAAAATGGTAGTCAAGTGTGAAATCACCATCATATATTGAATTGAATAGCAGCAGGATACTGGCTTCATTTCTATGTGAGATCCCAGCAAGGTTAAACATGTATTTGAAACTACTGATTTAAATAATAAGACTCTCTTGTTCTTTATAAAATAAACACAGGAAAGTCACCATCCTGGTTTTCAAAGAATAATACTAGGAAGAAAAACATAATGAGGTTTGAAGATAAGTAACCTAACAACTTTTAAATATTCATTTACATCATGACTATTTTTAGCTCTGAAAAAAAAATAGTTTTCACTTTTCAAATCTCTAACCACAAAGATAATTAAAGGCAACACTTTAACACTTTATTATTTTCATTTATTGTTTCCATATATTTCTGTTGATAGTCAGGAAATGCTCCCCTTACTACTTTCCTCTGCCTTTTCCTCCACTGTTTTCCAATTTGAATTGTAAAACATTCTTATAAGATCTGATAGAAAATGCCTTCTGTTATAATTTATCATTGCAGATCTTCATAGATTACATATTGATCAAACCAGACTATTTAAAAAGTTGATGTAATTGTGCAACTGCAGCCAGAAATCTCTTTTGTATGTTTTAACCAACACATATTGCATGAGCTCATGCAATTGGCAATCATTAAAAAAGTGAGAAATTTGAAGTGAAATAAGCACATGCTATAGATTGAAGAAAGGCTGTAAGTTAAAACAAGAAAAAGTACATAACCAACAGATCAGTATCAATCTTTAATTGATTGATACTTTAAGTATCAGTTGATACTAAAACAATTGTATAAATCTAGAGGGTAATTCATACAAAAAATGGAATATATATCACTATATATTTTTCTTTGATTTCTCAGGAAACCTCTTGTCATACCTCCAA
Organism: Stegonotus admiraltiensis; assembly: GCA_032468215.1. NCBI lineage: Eukaryota > Metazoa > Chordata > Lepidosauria > Squamata > Colubridae > Stegonotus > Stegonotus admiraltiensis. Next base: position 234,113 of record JANHZT010000592.1, read on the forward strand.
TTGTCTTACCCATTGGTGTTGCTTTTAGGACCCATGACATTTTAATCTTAATTAAGATTATGCCATTCCCTTCCCCCTCCAACCCCCCCACACACAATTTTCATTTTTTTTTTAAATTAGTTGGATAGCTAAAGAAGCTTCATGTTATCACCTCAGTTTGCCTAGCTGATGTCAGAGGTTTTACAATGAAAGAGTTTGTATTGGATTGTCTGCTCTCTCAAGGTTACTGAAGAATCAGATGGAATCTAGCACTGAGATTGAAACTGGCATTATATGTTATTAAGCTAATATTACAAAATGATGTCTATAAGACTAGCAGTTAATAGAAAGAAAACTTGATATGTTTTCCCCCTGTGAAGGAGAGTTAAATGATGCAGAAAATATCTCAGATACGAGCTTATATAACATGTTTGTAATTTCAAGCTCTATTCAGAGTATTTTCCAGTGACAAAGATGGCTGCAGATACTTAAAAACTTTTAAACAAGCTTCTTTATTTCTCTTGGTTATTTCTCTCCTCTGTGATGGCCTTTCATAGGCATTAGTGGTCCCAACCATTTTTTTGTATTCAACAAATAAAATTGTATTATTTCACCATACATTCAGCCCTAATTAACTGTGGGTGCATTGGCAGCTCAATTAAGCTGCTGTCTTAACTCTATGGTGTTTTATTTTTCTAATGTTTGTGGTTTTATGCTTTTTTGTTTTTTTGTTTTTCACTGGGAGCCCATCAGGATTGGAGTAGGCTACAAATAATGTTAAATAAATTGTTAAATAAACAGACTCTGTATTTTACTCTGCCTTTCTATGCTACTTCACTGCTATTAACTTCAAAAATGCATGTGTGATTAGAATGGTACTATCACCCAACACCTAGAGCGTTTTACACCTAGAGCCATTTCTCTCATATGAAATGAGTGGTAGCCATTTCTACCACCAGGATTTTAGCCCCAACCTGATTTTATGGACAAACTAATTTCCAACCAATATTTTCATTAACCTCTTTACAAACAAACACTTTGTCTTTTTCTTTTTAAAATTCATTTCTGGTTTTTGTTTTTGCTGCACGTAGAGCCTGATATATCACATTCTGCTCACTGAAATTGTTTTCTCTACACAGAAGGGGTCTTTCATATTGAGTTTTTGGGCACAGGCATCTATGTAGGATGGGTAGGGGAGGGCAAAAGTATGACCCATTGATAAAGATAACTTTCTGCAAGTTCTGTGACTTATATACTGCTGTCAGACAAGTCATCATTTTGGAATCATTCTTGTTTCTTTTGGAAGCTGCTGCTTCTCATTCGCATTTCATTGGTTCAACACATCTGACCTAAAGTCTTCTATTGTTCTGTAATTTTTTACGAATACACTAAGTCACAAGAATGTGAGGTTGTCTTTTTTTTTGGGAGGGGGGGACACATTTAGGAGATAGCATTTTTTTTTCATAATCAGTTTGCTTTTTATTCATAATATATGCTCTCAGTGGTTTTTGCATACTTCAGTCAAGGAGAAAATTAAACAAATTGTTAATGGCACTTCTGATCCCATACGTTCAGATTCAATTTAATCTTCATAGCAACGTTTTTTTGCAGACATTTTAAGTAGAATTTCCAGCCCTGCTCTAAAACACTATCAAATTATAAGCCTCTGGGAGTTTTTTAGCCCCATTATAAATGCAGCTTCAAATATTTTTTCACTAGGTAGGTAATGAAAATTCCTACAACTTAGGACAATCTATTAAATATCCAGAAGCAAGAGGCCATCTGGCTTCTAAGTAAAGCCATTCAATTTACAATGAGGAACACCCTTGAGGAATAATAAAATCAACTGTCTTCGTAGTCCTTAACATGTCATCTTTCAATAGCCTTTGTAAAATTATAAAAGAGGAAATATTTCACTGAATTAAATAGAATAAGTGTTTCACTCACTTTATCTATCTCTGAAAGATAGGAAACAGGAAAAGAAAGCAGTAATCCATTGTTCAACTGGAAACCTTGTTATGGTGAAGTAAACAGCATCTTTAAAGTATGGGCTGAACATCAAGTAAAGAATTAGCCCAGATTTATCTATTTCCTGCTTCATTATTATACATTTATTTTCATAAAGGTAAAAATACAAAGAAATTTGGTCAGTGGAGAAATAATAAACTCTCTGGTTCCTTCCTCTTATTATTAATTGTTGGTCTTCAGATTTTCTCACAAATTTTTTATAACCCTTTTATATTTATTGTAAAGGGGGTGTGACAGGTCAGTGCTGAGCTTGTCATTCAAGCACTGACAGCTCAGGTTCAAGACCCTTGCACTGTGCAGTGAGGTCCTATTCCTCCCATTCCTGTCCCAGCTGCTGCTTCCCCAGCAGCTCAAAAGCATGCAAATGTGACTAGATAAATAGGTACCACATTGGTGGGAAGGTAACAGCATTCTGTGAGCCTTGGCTTATAGTCCTGCTGGCCGCATGACCACATAAATGTCTTTGGATGATGCTGGCTCCCTCAGCTAAGAAACAGACATGAGCACCACCCCTTAGAGTCATAAGTGACTGGACAGTGGAAATCTTTACCTTTTTATAGTTATTGCAGTTGGTGGTCTTCTTGAGTTTGGTCTTGAACATAAATACATTTTGATGATATGATAAGTTACCTTAGAAATATTGTTGGGCTTTATTTGTAAGTTGTTAGAGAAGCATAACTCAGAAATGAAACCAATTAAAGACTAAGGGTTAAATGGATGCAGGATTTGAATAGAACCATTGATATACAACAGTTGGAAGAAACATATTAAACATAAGCAACAATAGAAGAAAACATGATATTTAAAATGGATGTCATGATTACAGTAAACTGATATACATATTTATTTATTTGTTCGATTTATATGCCACCCTTCTCTGGAGATTCAGGGCGGCTTACAATGTGTTAAGAAATAGCCTTCATACTTTTGTATATACCTGCTTAGTAGGGCTTTCGCCCCCCCCCCCACAAGTGGTGTTCTTTTTTATACAAAGTCAGCTTATTGCCCCCACAATCCGAGTCCTCATTTTACCTAACTCGAAAAGATGGAAGGCTGAATCAACCTTGAGCCTGGTGAGATTTGAACTTGCAGTAATTGCAGGCAGCTGGTGCTACTTTAACAGCACTTAGTCAGCTACGCAACCAAGGCTCTTCTATATATAAAGTTATAAAGTATATAAAGTTTCATTGATTGTATATTACTTCAGTATTGATTGCTAAACTAGTAATTCATTTTCTAAAAACTGTTTGGGAAAGTATTTATAATAGAATGAAACAAATTCTAAAAGTTTCTATTTCAACTTTCTATTATATTTTTAAACCTTACATTTCTACATCAAGATAATACATGTTGCTTGGATGCTGTATGATTTACATTGGAAGGTATGCAGATATGTATGTATGTATGTATGTATGTATGTATGTATGTATGTATGTATGCATATTTCCAGGATTTGCAAGGCTGCCCAACTCAAAATATGTGACTCAGAGTAGTATACAAAGAAAATAAGCAATTCATCATTATCATCAAGATCAACATCACCTATTATTGATGTGGTAATATCAGGGGGCAATTGAATAGAATACAAGAATTGGAGAAGATCACAAAGTACCAACATGTGGAAATCAAAACTGAATAGATTATGGCATAAACCAGCTGTAGTGTTATAATGATAATTGGCACACTAAGTGCCATACCAAAAGCTTTTGGAAAGAACTTAGAAAATCATTGACAAAATGATTTTGCAAAGCACTGACAAAATTTCCATCTGTGAATTGCAAAAGGTCACACTGCTTGGATCCATGCAGATACTATGCAGATACGTTATGACATCCTAGGTTCTTGGGAAGAACATGATGCATATGAAGGCCAGCAGCTGTGACTTCACAGTGCTGTGAACAGATAATAACTATATATCATTGAACTAGCTCAATAAAAATGTACAATTCCTTTAAACTTGGAAGACAGGGGGAAATGCCTCAAACTAGGCAACAGTCAGACTTAGGATATGACCAGGCTGAGCCTGAGGGCGGGGTCAAATGCATCATCAGTTTGGTGTCTCTACAACCCTGTAAGAGACCTAAGTCTAGCCCCACCCCTCCTTTGAAGTCTATTGACTCTTATCTGGTGCCAATTTGCTGTGACCATTAATAGTTACTTGCACGTGACATAGACAAGCAGCAGCTAAGTCCGCAGAAGGAATAGGGCCAGGGCAAACACCTCAGAAGGCAAACCCTCACTAGTTTCTTGGACTATGAAGGCAAAAGGGGAGGGATGTCCTTTCAGATATGCAAGGTTCTGTTAATATGACCTCACAATAAAGATAGAACTAATGCTTCTGGGTGTTCTTCTTGTCTTGAGTTTCTCACAAGGCTGACAGGTTTGTACTAACTAGGAATAAATTATTGTTATTAAATAGGAACTATGATGAAGATTAGCTCATGCTTTAAGTCTTTTCTTAATCTAAAGCAAAATTGTGTTCTCCAGTTTATTTCCTTTCATCCATGTTCTGCGGGGTTCAATGAGAGCAGTGTTTCTCAACCTTAGAAGCTTGAAGATGGGTGGACTTCAACTCCCAGAATCCCCTAGCCAGTGCTGCTGGCTGGGGG
>JANHZT010000592.1:267732-279538 GCA_032468215.1 Stegonotus admiraltiensis
CTTTCTTTCTTTCTTTCTCTTTCTTTCTTTCTTTCTTTCTTTCTTTCTTTCTTTCTTTCTTTCTTTCTTTCTTTCTCTTTCTGTTTTATTTAATCAATCACTCACTCAGTTAATCAATGTGCATAGCACACATCGCAACAAATAGATTCTAGTACATCTGTATACTCACAATGGCAGAAACCATCCTTACAGAAGCTAGTATCACATAGAAAGCATAGCTCCTTTGACTTTTAGTCATTCAAACTAGTTTAAAAGAATCCCTGATACTTTCATATCAACTACTTTTGTTGCTAACAATAAACAAGTGGTAATGTTCAGTATAAAATACAGAAATATACATTATTTAATTCCTGGTATAAAATTAATTGATTGTGCGCCATCAGGTTGGTCTCAACTCTTAGTGACTAAAAAGTATGATCTCTTCATGTCTTGCAATGGTCATCCTTTCTTTTTCTTGCCTTTCAGCTTTTCCATCTTTGTGGACTTCTCAAGGCAGCTGTATTTTCGTATCCAAAATATTTGGGCCTCAAGCATTACTCCCAGTAGGTAGACTACTTCAGGAAATTAATTCCACAGAAAGATTAAAGCTACCGGTACTTTTATTGGGGCTGACAATAATAACAGAAATATGCAAATTGCCACCTCCGCCTCATTAATCCAATGAATTAAGGAGGCTGTGCCACTTCCAAGAGTTATCTCCCTGTTTTAGACTTAAAAACCATTTTAGCCCCCTTTTCCTAGGTAACAATACCTGAATATTTCCATCAAGGTCATCTTGAATTTTGGAAGGATTTGTTCTATGTTCCATTTGCTTGTTTGTTTTCTTAGTTATCCATGGTATTCTTGGGCATCACTTTTGAATATTCAAAAGTGTCAGTACTCTTTCTATTCTGCTTCTTTGAAACTTAACTTTCATTTACATAGAGTATCATATGCACAATTCTGAACAGATTCCAGCATCTGAGTATCTCTTCTAGGTCCTTCATTGTTTCTCTACCAAATTTCTTGACTACTGGTTCCTTTAATATTGATAAACAATCCTACAAGGCAAAAATTTTCTTCAGTTTCAACTCTAACCTTGTTTGCTGTACCTGTTGTCATTATTTTGCTCTTCGTTATATTTAATTTTAATCCCATGTTTTCATTATGCTTGCGGATCATTTCCACTTTCAGCTATTGGAGTAAATGCAAAATACAAAAATGAAATCAATTTTTTAGTATAGGAATCATACTTTCCAAGATTGAACATTATATTTGGAATGCTTAGAAGATGATACCAACAAATTATATCTTGAACGAATTTCCAGAAAGAAATTTGAATTCCATACAGTAAAAAATGTATTAATTATTACATTGTGTGTTATATGAAAAAAACCGGTTAAATACAGTCAAGATTTCTATAATTTTAAGAAAGAAATGTTGATGTATTTCTTTTACTAGGGTTATACAAATCATCAAAGAAGATTACACTTTGACGAAGTTTGACAACATCCACACATACACAAATTTGTTTTCTGAAACTAAAGAGGCACCTTTGGATCTAAGGCTGAAATGATCCCACCATGTTACTGTGCTTCACCCTGCTTTGGAATTTTAGAAGATATACTGTGAGAGAAGCTGAGAGTCACAAGCATGAGATGGATAGCTATATAAATTTAATAAATAAACTTTCACCTGAAGCAATGACAGGGAGTTCAGCTAAGTAGATTCTTCCAGCACAGGCTGCAGGGAATCCCACAGCATACACTGGGTGTAGTTAGCCAAAAGCCCTACTGGAAAATGCCAAGAGACTCCAAGCCTAGAACAATTAGGGGTCTCCCAGACTGGATGACTCTGACCTGGGCTATGGAGTGCAGAGAAACTTTATAAAGTTCTGATGGGTGAAATTCCTTTTACTATCATTTAATTGTTTTGCCAATGGCAGCTGAAGAATTGCCCTCCATTTGCTGGTTTGTAGATAAGAGAAGCCAGATACTTCTTTTTAAGCTATGGATCTCCTCCTGTTGACAAGAAATGAGTCGTTTGGCAGAGTTGCTGGAGAAAGCTAAGAGGAGTCTTTTCCTACAGTGTTGTGCAAAAGTGTTTGGAGGCTACCTTCAGTACAGTCCCAGAGCTATCAAACTTAGAAATACATTTCAGCCTGAGGAGATGGCTGAAAGGACTTCATTTCTTCTGTCTGAAAGGAATTCAAGACCACCCTCATGGCTTCAGTCAAGCCTTTAGCCTTGGTGAAACAAATAAAGTTGTCTCCAGGCCTGAATCACTTCACTGAAGCAAATCAATGTCACTTTGCAGAAATTTATTATTTACTAAATAGAATTTCTTAAAGTAGGGTATTAAGCATTAGTAACTCTCAGTAGTAAAGTCACATCTTATAAAAATTATATTAAGTGAATCTGTCTTAGGACAGGAATGCCTTTTAAATGTGCTTGTTCTAGAAAGTGGGCTCCAGGACCATTTTGACATATTATCTGTAAACAGATGGTGCTGAGCGTTATTTCAACTACATTATCACCCTGTCAACTTCAACTCCTTTTTCTGGTGGTTTTTTTTTTAAATATATAAAGAGATAATTAACAGGGACAAGGGGGTGGTAATAAACAAAAATATAAGCTAACTTTTGTGCTAATGTTTACCCCAAAGTTCCTTTCTAATAAAATGGATGATGTGCTGCATCTTGTATGGATACTATTGTACACTCTATTAGAAAGAGAACTATTAAACCTAATGGTCTCTCCAGATGAGCTATGTATAAAGGGAGAACAATAGCTTGTTGACTATTAGTGGCTAGCATATCAGAGAGTCTAGACAAAAAGAAAGGAAAAAACCAGAGCTTCCTGATCCCTACAATTTCTATATTACCATGATCTTAGGTGAACAACTGATATGTGTATTTTTCTTTGAGGCAGGTTAAGTACACAATAGAATGCCTTGAAAGAGTATATAGGGATGACAGATAAATGTATAAGGACAACTGAGGAGTGTAAAAAAATGTCTTGGACAAACAATGATTTTTATTTCTGGAAAGTGGATATACACTACTGTTTTGCCCAAGTGGACATTATCTAATCTCCCTTGGAATTCAATCACACATACCACATAGCTGATTAAGCATGAACATATTTATACCGATATAGTTATTTCATCAGCACTACAATCCCAACTTTCTTCTTCGTTCAAAAAACTTGCACTGGCTACCATAGCACTTCTACTTATTTGCCAAGCAAGTAGGGAATCATGATCATGCTAGCCTGGGTTTAGTGGTGCAACTGGAGGATGTACTATAGGGGTGGGTTCGACTTACTTTTACTACTGGTTTGCAATGGGGCCGCAAACCGGTAGTAATGCGCAGAAGGTTCCTGATGATGTCAGGGTCGGTGGGTGGAGCCGCCTGCTGGTTTTACTACCGGTTCTTGCAAACTGGTCCAAACCGGAGGCAACCCACCACTGATGTACTATCAGAACACCCTGTGGACCCCAACCACACCATCCATGAAGGGATTTAAATATGGGAGTATTTGCTATAATCCTGTCTAATGTAATCCTACTCAATATACTACTGTCATTGGCAACTCTATTCTCCATGAATTTGTGTATTTCCTCCTTTGAAGCCATGATGTTTTTCACTACACAATGAATCCCCTTGGTTTAGTGTCATGCTCTCTAAAGAAGTGTCTCTTCTAATTTTTTTTTGTGAGTCTGCCATTTTTCAGATTCATTCTTTCTCAAGTTTTATTATAAAGGAAAGGAAAATTTGCAATTTCATATTCTGTAGTTTGAGCTGCAAATCATTTTTGTTTTAAATTTCCCATCCTAATCTAGGCAGGTCTGTTTAGCATCTCATACACAAGAAAGCTTGATTGTCCCATTATGTTTAGAGTGGCATTCTTGTTATTATGCTTGGGGGTTTTTTTCCTTCTTTTCTTTGCCCAACCTATCCAATCTATGCAAAGTTCCCAGAAAAGATTGGCTGAAAGCGGGTAAGAGGGAGCTTTGTATTTTACACATTCTTTATAATATGCTGAAGATATCCTTTTGTTGTGGATGGTGCTGTACTGGCTACATACAAGAGCTGCACTTGGACCATGAGATTTGCACTAAGTTTCACATTCACTTTACAAAATCTCTTGAATATTAGAACACGCTGTGTGCCTAGTTTCAAAGCAAAAGTAAAACCTCAACTGACCAGATCCCTATGTCAGTCCTGGAAGCCATCTTTTACTTTGGATCTTCAGGGCCGCTACATTTAGTACTGTGGGAAACTGGGAGGGGGGATTGTATGGAGTTGGAGAGATATCTAGCCATAACATTATTGTTTTCTCTGAGAGCCAAGGACATCCTGCCCTGCACCTAGAGTGGTGTGACTGGGAGGCATCTCCAGTTGGGACAGTGCACTGATTGGACCATGTGATGAACATGTGGGTGCAGGGGAAGGGACTTGGACTTTCTTTTGGGTGGGGAAAACCTGGAAGCTTTCAGATTCGGCTTTTCCCAAATGTGCCAATATGACTTCTCTAATAAAATGGAACTTTGAGGAACTTCTAGCCTCGGAGTCTTCTTTCATTGGGAGTGTTACTTGGAACCCTGACACCCTAGTCCCTTAGCAAAAGATAGTTCTTATTTTATTATTATATTACTAGATATATAAAGCAAAACCTGCCATGTTATTGCATGCATTCTTAATGAAAAATGTTTGCTGTTGCTGCAGTGGTTTTTTAAAAAAAATATTGTGCAGAATTCACCCATCAAAGGATAGCTGAAAGAAGTCCCAGAGAACAAGCTTTTTTGGGTGGGGGGCGGGGGGGGGGAAGGACGCACAGTGGCAGTTGTAATAATCTTTATTCAGTCAATAATCACCAAATGTGCAATATACAGAGCATGAGAGAAAAATCAAATGGTTGAGATAAAATGCCAAGATAGCAATGAGTCTCTATAATAGAAGTGTAACATAAGCTATTACAATAATATGAATGAACTGTGCACGTTTAAGGTGAAAAAATGGGAAGGGCTTACTGTTGAGTTAGGGGAGCTGAAAATCAAGTATCAGAGGAGCTCTTTCAACCACTTTTAAAATAAATTGAGCAGAAAGCACAGTGTCTTCCTCTCTTCTTGAAGGCACTCCCTAGGTTGTCAGTCTATGCATTTTTAACATTCCATTTTCTTAAATAGTAAAAACTACTATTTAATGTTAAATTTGGTTCCTATGATTACCTCCCCCACATTACTCTCCCTTTCTCGTCTTCCTTTTGTGTTATGCCTTTTAGCATAAAGGCCACTGGGGAGAAATTTTCTCTTTTGTTTTATTGATGGATGTATAAAAATGTTTTAGATAAACAAATAATCATGAAATGCATATTTCTATTCATTAAATATTTCTCATATTTTTACTGGCTTTATATTGGTGCACAAGTAGTTCTCTTACCCAAAGCAACAGAAGGGAACAGCTTCCCTTTAGAAGGTTTTTAAGAAGAGACTGGACAGTCACTTGTCTGAAATGGTATAAGTTCTGCTGCTGGAGCAAGATCCCTTCCAAGATCCCTTCCAGCTCTATTCTATTCCATTCCATTCCATTCCAATCCAATTTCTTATTGCTACACTGGAAGGAAACTAATTTTCTGAGATCTATCCTCAGTACTTCACACAATCTCAAAGACAGAGCTCAGATGTATCTTTGATAAGGCCTGTTTGAAGCGTTGCCAGTTAAAGAACTTGCTCAAACAACTATACAGATGGAGTCCTTAGTTCAGCTTATACTGCAAGACAGACAGACTTCCCTTTCAAATAATCCTATTATATCCAAATAGGATATTCAGTGTGAGTTTATGCCCCAGTTCATATCCATACTGGGTCTCAAAAAACATTGGTTAAGAGAACAGATTATGGTGTCAAAAAGAGAGTTGATACCTCACATTTTTGCTACTATGAACTTACATGTCTGCCCCTTAATCACTTTAAACCAAATGCTTTAATTAGATTATTGTCCTACCGTAGAAGAAAACTTATATTGGTCTATCAAGACACACTACCTCTGAAAATAATGACGGGGAGATTAATTTATAGATATCATCAGATTATGAAAGAAAAAAATATTCCTTCTGTGGGTGTTGTGCATATATTTTTGAGTTGTCCTAAATATTGCATCTAGAGATTGGGGTAATATTTGCTTGGATCATAAACCATTTGGGCTGGCTCCATCAAAAGACTACAATTTCTTAATAACTTATCAATATTCCATCATTTCTAGAAAACTTGCTAAATTCTGTTCTATAGCAATTGCTATCAAACAATCTGAACAAAATCCAATTATATTTAGTTTCTGCTATGAATGAGTTTTTTTATATTGAATGTGGTTTGGTCTTTGCACATAAATATTATTATATTACAGCATGTCTTCTTTGAAGTCTGAAGTAGCAAAGTTCACCAAATCATTTTGTTTTAAATGTGACCAAGCCTAAGACAGTATAATTAAGAGCTTATTATTTTGCAATTTGTTAAAGTGGAAGAGTAAGAGCTAAAGAATAATAATATTGTTGTCAAAGTTCCAGTTGATTTCTGAAGGTCTTAATTTTTAAACAAATCAAGGTTATAGTGCTTTCCCCTCTAATGTCTCATATTATCAGTTAGAGTTACCAAACATTCTGTAAAAGGAGGACAAATTCTCCTTTTTGTCCTCATGTCCTCCATCTGGCAGGCATAAATTTAAAAGCAAATATTGTCACAAAATCAATTGCTACCATCAATTATTGTAAATTCTCTGCTTCTTTCTTTTCTTTGCCTATCAACAAACTCAACAGCCAAAAATTATATTACTTGTTTTCTGGGTCTGGCACCCAGCTTCAATCTGCTCCTTCAAAACTATAATCATTGTAGTTTACATATGACATGACTACATTGAAGTTTGAACAGCATGTCATTGATTTCATATTATACTGGAAAAGCAATTGTATATACATGTAAACCTAAGTACATTTTTTGCAGCAATTTTTGTTGTAGATGCTGAGAAATTTAAACAGTGTGTCTTCCTTTTCTATCCATTGGTCCTCCTTTCCAATTGTCCATATCCTCTTTTGCCTGTTCTGATATCTGGCAACCCTGGTTACAGCTGAATATGAGAAGGTTCATAATGAAACATGCAGGGCCACCAGAATCAAGGCTGAATGGAGTCCATTTATCTGAAGCTCATCATCTGGTCTGGAACATTTTCATGCTAAAACATAGTAGTAAAACTTAAACTCACAGATAACCAATCCATATTGTTTAAATAAAATCTTCCTTACAGTGGGAATGATTATTTTAACCATGGTTCCTATCACTATTATACAAACAACTGCTGTAGAATGTTACAGCTGCATTCAAAAAATCTAGGCATCCCTGGGCAAATTTACTGTATGTTTCAATAAATCCCTAAATCAGGGGTGTCAAACCCGATCGCATCATGGGCCATATCATGACGTATCACAATATGTTTTGCTTTTGGGAAGTTTGGGTGGGTGTGGCCTGTGTGGGCCGTATCCGGGCTGCAGGCCGTCACTTTGACAGGCCTGCCCTAATTGAACAGAAGTGGATAAAATTTTAAAAACATCATTCTTCAAATTTCAAACTTGAAATGCATACATAACATTTATGAGCAGTTGTTTACAAATACAAAATTAGAAGAGTAATTAGAAGAATGCTATCTGATCATTTTAAAAATGAAAACAATTCACCCTTAGAAAACACAAAAGGCTTTAAAAAAAAAAACCTCTAAATGCTTCCAGCTAACAATTTTAACTGTGGGGAATATTGTTTAGAAATGAAGGTTACCCAGAACTGACAAAGCAAGATTTGGAAGGCCAAATTAACGTATCTGCCAGCATTGTGTGAAAACTGGTCATTCTGCAAAACAGAACCTACAGATCACTGCAAGTGACTTGCTGAAACCTTTAGCTGACACTGGATAAATTCTCTACAGGTTTACACAACAGCATTGCTTATAAACACTGCTTATATATGCACAGGAGAAATGTCAGAAGTAACATATCTTCAGTCTCATTACAAAAGCCATCATTTAAAATATGCAACATAAAACTTGAATAAGTTTAAAATGTTTTGGAACTGATAAAGACTAGCCTCCTGCCCGCCCAAAAAAATGCATTAGGTTGTGGGGAAGCCAGTGGAACAGGAAATATTGCCCAGATAGAATGGAGTCAACCAGTGGTGGGATCCTCCCAGTTAACAACCTGTTCAGTGATGGTGCGCTGCGTACGCAGTTTGAAGAAATCTCCACTTCCGTGTTTCTTCAGAGGAGAAACACAGCTGAGGCGCAGCAATCTGCTCTGCCACGCGAATCAGCTGAGAAGATAAAGGTAGGAAAATAGTACGGGGGGTGGTGGGCCCATCTGATCATCAGGGCGAACTGATAGTGAACCGGTCCGAACTGGTAGAATCCCACCCCTGGAGTCAACTAAATATTAACATATCCCAGAGGCTCATGTACTACCATCAGAACAGGAACAGGAACAGGAACAGGAACAGAAACAAGAAAGTGGGAAGGAACCATGGAGGTCTTCTAGTCCAATCCCCTGCTTAGGCAGGAAACCCTAGCTAAAAAGAAGTTAGATATTTCAGCAAGAGGATGATACAAGCCATACCTCCAAATCAACCAAATAGTCCACACAGGAAAAGAAAGATAATATTTTTGAAAATCTTTAGGGAGACTAAAACATACAGTAAATGTTAAAGAGATCTAAAATATTTTTGAGTTAGATTTGGGGGAAGGGAGAGCAGTCCAGAATGAAGGTTTTTTTTTTTTTTTTAAATCTCCCTGGCTATAGGAAACGTTCAAATTGTTGTTTCTGCTAAAGGGGCTATTCCACAGTACTAATGAAAGGGTGTCTAAACTTACTATATTCACTGTTTCCTTATTCTGAAATTGCAAAAACTATTTAGTGGTTTTATCAGCTTCCGTTCCTTTAGGGATTCCTTGAAACATAGTATTTCACCAGGGATGCTTAAAATTATGCATGTAAAAGTCACAAATAAATGCCTTTCTAAATATGTAGAGATTAGATTTTACCTTGGAAAAGATACTATCTACCTCTAGATCTGCAGCTTACTTCCCTTAAAACTGCCTCACTGGATAAATTTTATTAGCAAGTTAAATCTAGCAGCTTGGAACCATGTTGGAAATGAACATTATAACAGGGAAGGGACGGGAAGAAGTCATTACAGCCTGTATGGTTACTAGTGGCAGGACATAAGACTACCAAAATATCCCCCCATTTAGTCCATTTACATTTAAGGAAATTGTTTTAATTTCTTCTTCCATGTTTTACTTATTATTAGTTTTTCATTTTCATCGCTCTTGTCTCTCTTTGTTCTAATGGATCTTTAGCTCTGCTCCCTCTCTTTGTGTTTTTTCCTCTTTTGCTTTATCCTTTTTATCCTTCTCTTCCTCTCTTTCTTTTACCCCACCTACAGCTCCCAAATCTTCTTCCAGAGGTCCACAAAATTGCTGGTAAAATAATTTTGCTTTTTCAAGCATGTCTAATCTATATCAGTGTTCTTGCCATGTCACCACAATTCCTTCAGATATTAGCCATCTAAAACTCACTCCTTTGTTTATTAAGAATTTCATTAGAAATTGATACTCTCTCCTCAGATCTCTAACTTTTATGGGTATTTGTCTTAACACCACAATCTCTTCCACCACCACCACCCTCTCTCTCTCTCTCTCTCTCACACACACACACACACACAAACACAAACACAAACACAAACACAAACAAAAGAATCATCCCTATTTTACAATACCTTAGTGAATTAGTACACTGGAATATTGTGCACATTACACTACCAATGTCAACACTATATGACCAACTCTATTCACTAGAAGACTACAAAAGGAGCATGGTGATTCAAGGAGTTGGAGCACAGGGCAAGCCCATATTTGAGATCTGAAAACTGCGGTGAGGCAGGGTTGAGTTCTCGTCACTCCAGCTCCTGTTGGGGACATGAAAGGAGCCCCCAACTGGGCATACCCAGGGCAAATGGTGATGTCACCAACTAATTCTTTCAACCCAGAAGTGCCTCAGTGCTTGCATTAGTGTATTAAATTAGCCTGCAATGTAGCATCCCTGTGTGGCTCTTATTCCATCTGCTATGCTTTTTTCTAGGCATATATGAACAGCATCTAGGCATCTAGGAACAGCATCTATTTTCTATGCCTTCCATTGCACTTAACATTTCATTAACATTTCAGAATTTATATGCCGCCCTTCTCCCGAAGGACTCAGGGAGGTGAACAGAAATTAAAAACACATAGTAATAAAATCCCCATTAAACCAATTAAAATCCCAATAAATAATAAATCCCAGGATCAGACTTAGCCCATTTGTTGGAATAGCCAAGTCTTTAGGTCCCGATGGAAAGAACGGAAATCAGGAGCCACCTGAAGCTCGGTGGGCAGTTCATTCCAGAGGGCAGGGGCGCCCACAGAGAATTCCCTGCCCCTAGGCGTCACCAGACGACATTTTTTGGTTGACGGAACCCTAAGAAGGGCAACCCTATGTGAGCAAACAGGACGGTGGGAAGCAGGCAGGAGATGGTCCTGCAAATATCCCAGACCTAAGCCATGTAGGGCTTTTTAGGTAAGTACCAGTGACTGTGCGAAGGCATCTCGGTCCAGGAAAGGATGTAACTAGCGCATCAGGCGAACCTGTGCAAAGGCCCCCCTGGTCACGGCCATCAAATGATCTTCTAGAGACAGCCGGGAATCCAGGAGGACACCCAAGTTGTGAGCCCTTTCAACAGGGGGGAGCACCTCCCCCCACCACCACGAGTGATGGGATCTCTAGAATCCGAGTCTCCTTCTAATCTGCCAAACTATTCTGTGGAATGCCGGCATTACTCTAAAACCGGAGTATATTATTTACCAATCATTTTAAAGAAAAATGAGATAGTGATATATGTAATAGGGAAGGCAGTTCTTTCCATTTAAAAGTCTCCACTTTCAGGAAAAAAAAATTCAAAGTGCACTCAAGCTAATGGTTTGGAAACTGTAATCAGAGAGAATTAATGCATACAAATTTTTGATTTTGGTTTGTAGGTTTTATTTCATGCATGTTTTATATAGAATGATTGTTGTGAATTTATTATGGGCCACCTCCAACGTACAGAAGCAGATTTCGGCTCTGATAATGGGTTGTCTTCTTTCTGTTCTTTCCCCTCCCTTTTGGATTCTCTGGAAGATGAGCTTCAATGAGCTTTGAAGGAGGATCCAGATACTTTCTCAACAGAAACAAAGGATGCAATGATGCATTTCTTTTATTTTGATATGGTTAAGTATCACTTTGAGAAATGTTATGTTAATAGACTTAAAACTTAAGTCAGGCCTCAAAGCTTATCAGTTATACTTAAGGTAACACACATTTCTTTTGTAGCTCTTAAACCTATTATTGCAATATCTGATTTTCATTTGGGAGGGGGATACCTTTTCAGTCAATTTTACTACTTTTTTATTCTGTTTGTTATATACTGTAAGTTCATTTCATCTTGCATACTACACATACACACACCTCTCACTGGCCAGTACGCTCCCACAGAGAGGGGCTCCTCAGGGTGCTGTCGGTCAAACAGTGTCGACTGGCAGCCCCCAGGGGGAGGGCCTTCTCTGTGGGGGCACCTGCCCTTTGGAATGAGCTCCCCCCGGAGATACAGAGGATCTCGGATTTACACACTTTCCACCGTGCCAAGACTTTTTTATTCCAACAAGCTGGGCTTGCCTAACTCTCTTTAATTGTTTAATTGCTTAATTTTAATTTGCTTT
>JANHZT010000598.1:40715-56914 GCA_032468215.1 Stegonotus admiraltiensis
AAGTAAGTAAGTAAGTAAGTAAGTAAGTAAGTAAGTAAATAAATAAATAAATAAATAAATAAATAAATAAATAAAAAATTTGGGCATTCAAACATAGATACATCTATCTATTCAAAAGTTATTTCAATAAACAATATTGAACTTCAAGAAAACACTTTGTTAGATGAAGCCCAATGACAATTTATATTGTCAATGATACAATATAAATTCCTGTTAACATTTCTTAATTGTATTTTGTGGAACAATACTATTCTGGAATTTAAAATAATTTGTTGACATTTAAAAGATGGCATTTAAGCAACTATATGTTGAATGTTAAGTCAATGATTTCTATACCAGACTTCAGATTTCTATCATTTCTATATCAGACTTTCTTATAGAGCAAACAAATTCTGCAAATTTACCAAGAAAAATAATGCCACAAAAATGCTGGGACATGCTTTTAAAGACACTATATCAATGTCATGTATGAACCCTCGGAGGAAGATAATAATCTTATCTGCAGTTATGGTTGGTGGGCTAACTGAAACATTATTATAAATGGAAAGTGATGCTCTTCTTACCTTAATGTGTGCTTTGGCTTTGTTAAGCAGCCCAAGGGTTGTGTGTCTGGTGCAGTCAGGTCCTAATGGTATCAGAACTTTTAAGCGCTCTAGACACAGGCGGAGGTGGGCTCGTCTGGGAGGAAAAGGTGCAGAGGTACATTGTGAACTGAAACTCGCCTTTTCAAATAGCTTCCTAAATAATATCACACTGACTTCTACTGTAAAAGGCGGAAACACTTTGAGGTTGGTGTTCTAACAAGCATAGCTGGTGAGTCAGTTAATAACTCTGACAGGTATTTGAAAAAAATTGTAGCATATTGAATTATTTCACCATTGATATTCCACATCATTCATCTTAACTGGCAATTTCTGATAGTTCCATATTACTCCAGTGGTCACTGCAATGCTCAAAGAAAAATAAATTTTGCCTATCATGCATTCCTTTTTTATTTTGCACTGCAAATTAAAATGGTTGACAATCTCGGTTCCACTTTGTTCTCACCCACATACTGTACTTGAACTCCTCATGATTACTGTAACAAAAAAAGGGAAGGTTGCAACAACTTGCCACTCCACATTTTTAATATAACCCACTTTTCCTAAATTGACACTCCCCAGAATAATTTGGACTAGAATTCCCACTTCCACCAGCCATCTTGGCCAACAGATCTGGGGGTTAACATATTTGAGCAAAGCTGCTGCATCTTTTTATGCTTTCTTCATTTTAACCATACAGAGAAAGAACTGTGATGTAATTAAAACATTTCAGCAAGATGAGTGCAAAAACAATTGTTAAATTATTTGGCTTATTAATTTAAGTTATCCCATGCATAGAACTATGCAACTACCCGAAAACATTAATATGACTGCTAGCAATCCTCCCTGCCCCCCGCACCCCCCCACACACATTTCCAAAATCTCAGCTGCATCCTTGTGCCCCCATATTTGGAGCTGATAATTAGGATATGATGTGTCTCTGAATTGATAGCTACAGTTTTTACATGTTAACTATAGTTAGAGGATAGAATGATCTGTCATTTAATTGGTTCATGTAATTTGGTATGAGAGGCAAAAGTACAAAAACTAGAATCTTGTGTTTCAACACATAAACATAGAAGATAGGGAATTCTTTTGCATGTTGCAGAGAACCATCCATAAAATACATTGTTCTACATTGACTAAGAAAATAATATACTTAATTAGAGACATCCAGACAAATAAAGCAACAGATTTGCTCCATATTTTTGGAGAATATTAACCTGCCAGCTTCCAACAATTACAGTACTATCCTGAATCAAAGGAACATCCTCTTTCATTGTAAATGTCATTATTTGTGCTAGTTAAGCAAGAGATGGCCATTGTATAAAACTGTTGTGAGAATTGCAATTATTTTCAACTTTAATTCTTGGTTATAGTAGTAAAGAAACCTAAACATGCAAGAATTTTTAAAAAGTGAGTATAGGCCAGCCCTATTTTCTCTACATCCTTTCACTAACTTGCAACATCCAGTTATTGTTTTAGAGAACCAGTAGATGTTTCCTATTAGAAATAACAAAGAGTCTGGATATTGTATGTTAATATTATCATGCAGTGAGTAAAAGGCATACATTAACTGCAGACTGGCTTTTCAATGTGCATATAAGTTATGTTAATTATGTGTGTCATATGCCCATCTCTCAGAATTAATTTCCACCAGTGGTTTCTTTGCTTTGATCATCAGCTGACACATTTAATCAGGTCCTGACGATAACTGAGCAGAAATGAACACTTTCCCATATCCATATCAGAAAATCCAAAACAAAATTTCAGATTAGCAGTCTAATGCATTCTTCATATAGAAAATAAAGTGAGTTTGAACTCTTAATATAGGAAGGGAAATATGACTTTACACATATAATTCAGTGTGTCTCAGCCTAACCTACCTCACAGGGTTATTATCATTAAAAAATGAGGATGAAGCAATGGGTTGCTTTAAGCTGCTTTGAGCCCCTAAAGAAAAGCAGCATATACATTTAATAAAAGAGTAAATAAACTGACATTTGGTAGAATGAGTCTCCCATGACTAGAATTCAGCAACTGAAAAATACCATTTGCTTTAAAGGAGAATAAGCAATAAAAAGGGAAAATTCCACAAGTGTTTAAAAATATATACAGCTGTTCAGAAATTAACAGATTAACAGAGTTGAAAAGGACCTTATAGGTCATCTAGTCCAACCCCCCAATCAAGCAGGGGATCCTATACCATTTCTGACAAATGGCAGTCCAATCTTTTCTTGAAAGTTTCAAGTGATGAAGCTTCCACAACTTCCGAAGGCAACTTCTGTTCCATTGGTTGATTGTTCTCACAGTCAGAAAGTTCCTCCTCATTTCTAGGTTGAATCTCTCCTTGGTCAGTTTCCATCCATTATTCCTTGTTTGGCCTTCAGGTGTTTTGGAAAACAGCTTGACCCCCTCCTCTCTGTGGCAGCCCCTCAAGTATTGGAAGATGGCTATCATGTCTCCCCTGGTCCTTCTCTTCACTAGACTAGCCATGCCCAGTTCCTGTAACCATTCTTCATATGTTTTAGTCTCCAGTCTGCTAATCATCCTGGTTGCTCTCCTCTGCACTTTTTCTAGAGTCTCAGATATTAGTCAAAAATGATATCAGTCTGGCAATGTTTAATTCACTTATTCTCAGTCACTCCAAGCCTTCAAAACTTTCTAAAAGAGAGATAAGATTGCACCTATTTGCGTAGCACAGATATATTTTTATTGCATAGGTGTGAAATATTTTGCTGCAGTTAGGATAAAATATGATCAAATATATTAAGAAGTAAGATAACCAAGCAGTAAATAAATCATCTTGTATGTACCAGATTTTCCTTTGCTTCATCCTTCTGCCCTGCTGCTCAATACTTCCTGTTTGACTCTTCCATCTCTTTGATGCTTTTTTTGTGGTTACTTCCAATTAAATCAGCACTAGATAATCCTGGAGGCTGTTACAGTTGCCATGAGAGCACTCCAGATTCTTAATCAGATCCATGTGTCCAATGTGCAGTGCAGTCCTATACTTGCTTACTCAGAAGTAAGCCTCAGTGGGCTTTAACTTCCTAGCAAGAAAGTCAAGATAGAATTGAAATCTAAGCAAGATGCTACAGCTGAATGTGGTGGTAACCATAGAGGAAGAAGTCTATTCTATTCTATTATTAGAGAAGTTATTGTGCTAATTCTAAATCACACAGTAGTCTTCACCTTTTCACTTTCTAGAATGCTTCATCAGGTGGAAGGAAGGAAGGAAGGAAGGAAGGAAGGAAGGAAGGAAGGAAGGAAGGAAGGAAGGAAGGAAGGAAGGAAGGAGACCATGCTGATATCCAAACTATGACTTTGTTGTTTCGTTAAAAACAACAATTAAACAAAATAATAAATATAGAAAAACAATATTATTAAAAATATAAAACAGTCACTTTTAGAATACGAACTGCCTGGTACAGAAGAATAAAATAAGCACAGCAATGGAGCCATCCTAAAGTATCATTAGACACCTGGGATCTCTGGCCTGATGACATAGTCAGATCTTAAGGAGTTTTCAGAACATTAACAGAATGTTCCATATGGCAAGTGCCATGGCAGAAAAGGTTTCCCTCCTGGAATCCACCAAAGTCCCTAACAGATAGGACCCAAAACTCTGCCAGAGCAAATGCAATGGGCAGATGTAATTGGGGAGAGACAGTCCCTTAGATAACCCATCGCATGAATGGCTTTAAAAATTAAAGCCAACATCTTGAATTTGACCCAGAAGTAACTGGCAACCAATGCAGCTCTGCACTAGTTCAAGCTTCCAGATCCTCTTCAAGGATAGTCCCATTAGAGTGTCTTACATTATTCCAATCAGGAGGTGACTGGATATGAGTGATTGAGAATAAAGCCCCCCCCCCCCGATCTAGGAATAGTGGAACTGTATCACAACACAAAGTTTTCTGCAAAGACTTTTCTGGCCCTGATTGCCACCTATGCAAGCAGGAATTTGAGTCCAAAAGGACTCTGAGAATGCATGTCAGGTTTGTCAAGGGCAGTATAACCCAGTCCAACACTAAAGATGGCACAGTCCCAGAAATGTCAGGTCCCAAAATCCAAAGCCATTCAGCCTTTCCAGGGTTCAATTGAAACTTACTTTTCCCCATTCATATGCTCACGTCTTCCAGGCACCAGGATAAGATATTTATTTATAGCATCACTTAATTCATCAGGGGTAGAACAATTGGGTATCATCAGTATACTGATACCTCACCCCATGCCAAAGGATGAGCAAGCGCCATATAGATGCTGAATAGGAAAGAACCCTGTTACAATACTCACCCTAATCCTCTGAGTCAATCTTGATGGATATCATGGCCAATGGTATTGAAACCCACAAAGAGGTCAAGTAGGATTAGGATCCTCCCCTTTCGAGAGACCAACAAAAAGTGTAACCAATGCTGTTTCGGTTCCATACTCAAGTGTCAATCTCAACCAAATCTCTGAAGCTGCTCAGCAACCAAATTCTCAATTACCTTCTTCCCAAAAGGGAGACTAGATATTGGACAAAGATGTCTAGCATGGCAGAATCAAGTGATGGCTTCTTGGGGGGCTTCCGCTGAACCAAAACCTTTTAAGAGGTAAAGAAACCATCTCCTCACTCAAAGAAGAATTAATTACTACTATAACCCACTCAGACACTACCATCTGGCTAATTTAATAAGCTAGGAGGAACATGAATCTAAAGAGCATGTGGATAAGATCACACTCAAGCTTAGAAATGGAAGATTGAACTCCCCTAAGACCTCAAGTCTGGAGAGCTTCACTGCGAAATCAGAAATGGACCAAAGTAGCTCAAGCAGAGAGATTTCAGTGTAGCAGGGAGATTGGTACAACAACAGTTTCAACTAATCTCTAGAGCCCAAACTAATAAACTGGGTGTAATATTTGATGAGCAGTGATATAGTGCTCCTGAAAGCCATGAGAGATTCCCAAGTGACAATTGTCACACCTGCCCAGAATCTTTGTTGATGCCACACCTGAAATCTAGCTGGGCATATTTCTGAAAGGGCTTCGCCACCTACTGGATCCAGCCAGGTGTTGATGGTATGTGCCAGGTTAATCCTCTCATCAATTATTAGATCACTAATGAGGGAGGCCTTATTACGGACTAATCTGGCACTTATAAACAGCAACCAGAAGCTAGGGTCATTGAAGATGTTCTGACAGGGTATTGGAACTGAGATCAAGGACCTGGGATGCAAAACCAGTATAAGACAACAGTCCCACATTCCCCAGAATGGCCCACTCCCTATCTTCCACTATATCTCCTTATGCCTGCCACCACAATTATATTATGACTTGCCTCCATCCCAGCCTCATATAGCAGCTCCATTCCCATATCCAAGCTTCCTAAGATCCAAGACAGAGAATCTCCCTTTGTCCTCTTTCACCAGACCTGGAAGGAGAAGCTCAGCACTCTAAGGCATTTTAGCTTCATTAGCTCTTGGTGCCATCAGGATTCCCAGCCACGATCACCCCACTCACTGTAACATATACTCAACAGCACATTCATACAGAGTCTCTTTGGGTAATGAGATGATTAGCATATTTATTAATTAAATAGAACACTAATAACCTTTTGTTCTGCTTGCAATGTACGAGTTGTTATGGATATGGGCAGTATGCTATGTAGAAGTGGGTTACAAACATTGGAACTAGGCTCTTTCAGATACTTAGATGATGTCACATTTCACATAGGATTTTGTCAAAAGCAACTGAGGTAAGTCATCATCGCTGATTTTATTATATGTGAAGATACATATGGATTCACTAACAAAATTCTGGGTTTACTTTTCTCTGCTTGCTTTTGTCTGTTTTTCTCCCTAAATTTAACAACAAATAAAATAAAAATAACCTCTAACCTTTAGAGATTGGATGATGAATCTACAAGCCACGTGTGGTGTTTACCATCCCCCATCATCCTTAGTTGGCATCAATAGAAATTGGCAGCAGAATGTCCCATGTGGGTCTTTGCCATACAAGGAAGTAGAAGAAAAAATACATGTAGAACTACAACTCTTTTGAAGTTTGGGCAAGGGAATTTAGGGCTAACACTGTTGCCCATATCAGGAACAGAGATAAATAGTATCTTGCCAATTATCACCTTAATGGTTTTTGCAATTTTGGTATTTGTTTTATGACTACATGTTTAATTATATCTCACAATGGAATAGTCTGTGCTATTTTATTATCACAACTTATTTAAGCTAATTTCCCAAGCTATCAAGACAACAGTGTAATGTTCAATTAATTTCAGATTATGCCTAATTACTTACTGACATGACTTATAAATGATGCATTAATGCAAGAGAACGCTTTGGGCGACTGTAAAAACAACATTTAAATTAAAAGATAGGAAGGAATTACTGTAATTATAAAATGTGTCCAAGTGATAAAGTGTAGAATTCCAAATGTTAATGAATTAGAAACAAAGCAAGAAATGTAAATCAAAGAATTTAACATGATAAACATGTGCTTATCTATCATTAGATTTCTTCAGGTCTGCTTTTAAATTTGCAGGTTAATTGATGACCTCTTAAAATTCCACCAGGTTTGCATGAATGAGAATTCAGATGACAGCAGTAGTTGCATTTAGTTTGTTAACTACAGGTAGTCCTTGACTTATGACTGTAATGGAATCTGCTCATGTTGTGACAGTCACAAAATGGGTCATCATGTGACCTACCTGATTTAATTACCTTTTTTGTGGCAGTTGCTAAGTGAATCACTATGGTCATTAAGTGAACGCAGTGGTCTTTAAATAAACCCATTGTTTGCTATGGGGCATTTTAGCCAAAACCCAGAAATAAACTCAGATCTTTGGCAAAATGTTGCAAATCGTGCTCATAGTTTTATTGTCACAAATGTGGGCTGGTTACTGAGTACCCCAAATGTTGTCACATGACCAGAGAGGGCTCTGGTGGCCGGAACTTCTGAACTGAATTGTAAATACCTTTTTGGGGGCGTCTGTTGTTAAGTACCTTGTTGTAAGTTGAGGAGTACCTGTATTTGTTTCATAATTTGACAGTCCTTTATGTCCAGTTTAATTTTCAGAAAGATGAGAGCAATATCTCTGTTGGGCTCAAAATGAAGAATATTAAATTTGTTCTTTCTAAAATGAATGGTGCATTTCTGTTAGATTAGCTTTTGTGAAGAGTTTTCTCTTAAAAATTTTTATTATTAGATCAACAACATCTTCTTCCTTTTCCTCACCCTCCTTTCACTTTTTTGTCAGCTGAAGTTTGCATACACAGAGCCCTTTCTTAATTCCAACAATCCTGTAAAGTAGGGCTGAGAATGAGCCAAAATAAATGAATGCATTTCCACAATTAGGGCCTTCAACCCGGGCTTCTCTGAAAACTGATAACATCTTAACAACTATTTCAACTGATTTTACTAACCTGTTAATATATAGTCACAACAGTTCCACTTTGCTAGGCTGTTGGCTTTAATAGAGAATATTAAGTGAAGGAAAAAATAATGTATTGACATAGGATGTGATTATAAAAAAGAAGCAAAGGAGTTTAAATGAACATTTTGCTTCTGGGCCTCTGTGATTTCCATGTTTAAATACTCTGGGAAAAATTAGAAATAAAATCAAATAAAAAGGACCTGTAAACCCAAAGTAAAATGTATTTTACTTGAGCATATTTAACAGGAAAATTTTGTGAGTTATTATAGACAATTCGTTATGACTTATCACACTGTGTTCCTTGACTTGGAGGATGCCCAAACACAACTAAGTTAACATAGGGATTGAGTTACTTCTTATTTGAAGGGAGGGTGGTCTCACAGGGGAAGAACGGTGTTCTTTGACAGGCTGAAGAGCTTCTTTTGTAACTACCTGTGTTGTACTTAACCTTTTTAACACTAGGTGCTTAGTTCAATCAAATGTTTTTTGACAAAAATTAAGAGTGAAAATTGTGGTATGCCCTTTTGAAAGAAAAAAATAAGGTTTCATATTATCATATATTTAAATATATATATATAATCAGGCTGTAGATTTTAAGGGCATAAAAGCATGTTATAAATTATTGCAAAATTGAAAAAAAAATTCTTAAATTTTTTTCCTAGATCATGTGGCATTTAATTAAATAAGAGTGAAAGGTCAGAAGGATAACCTCTTTTTAAGCATATTTAAAAAGTATATTTTGTTTTATACATATAGTAATGCCATATTCCTTAGAAATATGTATAATTATCACTTCCTTGCTTATGACAAGTAAAAACAAAGCTGGAATCTAATGTAGTCCTAAAGTTACACTTTTTGGTTCTGTAGTTCACTTTATTTCTTGCTAAAAATTGATTTATTTTTTTATTTACTGGACTTATATATGGGTCTGCACTTACAAAATGGTAACTAACTGGCCTTGGGGCTATCTCCAAAAATATAATTATTAATGAGACAGAAATGAAAGATCCATATTCAAAGTCTTATTAAGCTCTTAATATGCTTGAAGTTTATAAATAGTGGTTAGGTAACTAACTTTATGGCAGACTGCAACAATTTGGCAAGGAAGATCTGTCTGATGGTGTACTCTGACCAGTCCTTGACCAAAAAAAATGTTGCTGGATTGGTCAGGCCCTACCATCTGTGGAGTAGTCACCTCAGAATTAGATGCTGGAGTTGTCAAAGAATAGCAACAAAGAAATGGAGAACGCAACACATATCTAACCCAGCCTCCTTGTTTGCCTGTTTCTCTCAGATGTGATGAAGGTAGTCTGTAGCGAAGTAAGAGTAAATTTGTAATATTAGAGAAAACTTCTCCATCCCCCCAAAGAGTGATATGGTAGTCCAGAGAGTCAATGTATTGGGCTACTCTTTATAATAATGACCTGGCCATTTTCAAAGTTACTCTTAAATATTCTAAATTTCAGTCTTCCAATCTTTTTTCCCATTGTAAGAAATTCTCCACTCAGATCTCTTAATGTAACATATTTGATAAATTTGTTCTTTCCCTTCTTTATAATGCAGGGCAGGGGTGAGTTCTACTTACCTTTACTACCGGTTCGCAATGGGAGCACGAGTGCATGCTCGCTTCGCTCACCTGCACTTCTGCGCATGCGCAGATCATCAATTATGACATTTGGGCAGGTGGGCGGAGCCTCCCACCGCTTTTACTATCGGTTCTAAAGAACCGGATAGAACCGGGAGCAACCCATCACTGATGCAGGTAGCCCATTTTGGAGCTTCATGTGAACAAATAATGGTTCTTTAGAAAAGGCAGACTTTGGCAAATCTTTGAATGGCAGTATGTCTGCATACCTGCATTATGAATGTTGCTCTGAATTATCTGAATTTCCCGATGCACCATTCTCTTTCTTTCAGGGATTTAATACTTTTTCAATAAAAATAAATTCAATTTGTGGCTCTATTTCAAGTCAGTTGGTTTGATGGTAGGAGTAGAGCAATACAAGTTTTGGATTTAGAGAGCTGTATGGCTGGCTCTCTTTTCATGTGGTTGCATGAGACATTCTTAGAAACCCCAAACATTTTTGAAGATCCTCTACTGGAGACATTCACAATTCATCCCTCCCTTTTTACCATTAATCCTTCATGTTTTAACAAGCACTAAAGTTAAGGCAGCCTACACTCTTTCCTGTCAAATTGGCCTGCTTTCCCATATTATTTTTCTTGAATAAAGCAATCTGCTCCCTCCAGTCCATATCCTTGTAAATCAAAGGAATAGATGTCAACACATGCCATATGAAAGTCTGAACTTCCTTTTTTTAATTAAATGGGATTTTGACATTTGGTTTGAAGTGTTTGCTTTTCTTTTATTTCCCATTTTTTGCATATGCACACACAAATACAAAAAATATTATGCAAAAGCTATGAATTGTTTTTATTGGGGGAAATCTCACTTTTCCCTCTGAAACCACAAGTAATTTCCAGCTCCAAAATCCGCAATATCCTTCCCTAACTATTTAAAAGTTGATGCTTTTTACTGAAGCAAATGCTCTATCTCTTTTTGTAATACTTTTGGTATTTCCCTAATGGATAGTAAACTTTTTTTAAAAAAGGAACTTCAGTCAATTCTGTTATGTAATGATGCTATTTGAAATCAAATGAAATTGTCTCCTCTGTGATGATTATAGAAAGATTGACTATTCAGTACAATTTATTTCACAGGATATTTACTATATACTTTGAAACATACTAACAAATCTAGCTGTAATTCTATCTTTTCACATGGCTGACAAGATGTTTGAGAGAAAGTAATGATCTCATATGAATTTATGGATATATAAATATAAGCTAAAAATCAAAATATATTCTAACCTGCAGAATCTGAGCAAGAATTGTCATTTCTAAAGTTCTGTAGTATTCTAATATGTAATGTTTTCTATTTGAATTGGAAATAAGGAAGGTTCTTCAGGTTGATTCTAAAGTAACTAATATGGAGGCGAACATCATCCTGATCTGACATGCTGCAGACTTCTAGAGAGATCTATTCAGTGTGGGGTCCTTGGTGCTCTCTGAGCTTGCTTGGTTTTTTGCAGAAATTTCATCACCCTAAGTAACTTCATCAGTGCTAGTAAGGAGTGCTGTTTGCTTGTCAGTTTATATTCAGCTCAACCAAAGAATCCCTAAGACTGACCCTACGTAGCTACACAGGCAGGCAAGAAACCAGAATGTATACTGACAGCATATAGCGCTCCTTACAAGCACTGATAATGTTACCTAGTTAGGGTAATGAAACGTCTGCAAGAAAACAAGCAAACTCAGAGAGTACCAAAGACCCCTTATTTCAACCCTGAGCTACTCATAGTCTCCTTTATTATTCTATTCAGTGTGTTCACTGCATATATTTACGGTAGATACTAAGATACGTGCAGCAATTAATCTGCAATAAGAGGTTTTTTTGCTGGCTTTCTAAGCTTTCTATTATCTTTATTATTCTATCAGCTTTTATTAGCGGTATCTTAATTTCCGTTGTTATAAATTAATATCAGTGGTAAATATAACTTGAATGATAACTTATTCCTTACTTAATAGATTTGAGAAATTTGTTTCATTTAGATATGTTTCAATTGTCCAGCTTTTCCCCTCCCTTCCACCTGCTCAGAAAATCTAGTCTGACAATGATTTTTGAAGGTTGTTTGTGGACTTACTTTAGGCCTTTTAAGAAAGGAAAGAAAAAAAATACTTAAGTCTTTTTTAGAGATTTCTAGGTCCCTTAATTAGAATGAAAGGGGGAAGAACAAACTAGATGGAGTTGAGGGGAAGAAAAGAAGTAACTGGACCCGTAAGGAAAAAGGAGATGCTCTGTTCAGTAATTAGAAAAAGATTTGCAGTTCATCAGGCAAGTATTCAGGTTGAACCTTCAGTGTCAGAAGTCTTTTGAACTTCCCATCCATTTGTTTGCTTTCAGCTACATCTACTATTCCGAGACAGTGTTAGAAACACCTAGTTCCAATTCACAAGTCAATATTTGGAAATGAGAAATCTTGGGAGATAAATATATTCTCTATGTGCTCTTCCTATTTCCACAGTTCTCAAATGAAATAGTATTTCATCACACAATAAATAACAATGGAAATGACATCAATATTGTTGAAGAACTTCAGCAAATGCAAATCCAAGTCTTGTTTGTATTAGTATAATTTTTATTTAGCACTCTTCTTTTTGGCAGAGAGCCGTCCCTACATACGAAAACACTGATATAAGCTTCCACTTCACACCCAACATATGTGTGTCAGATGTGGGCACTGAGGCCAGCTTCCTATCCAACATAATGCAAATGGCTATCTGTTATGAGTGTGTTCATCTGTGGTTAAAGAGATGAGCCATCACTAATCCAAATCTGGTTTGCATTAATTAACCAAAATAAAAACAGCACAGCACAGCACAGCCTCAGCTTGTACAAAATGAGAGTCTTCAGATCTGTTCCTACTAAACTTGGTGATACATAGCAGTGTAAAAAAAGCAGAGAGCAGCAGTCATTCTGGACCGATTCCACGTGGTCTAGTATTTTAGTCCAGTGGGAAGCTTATGAATTACTATTAAAAAGTATATATGATTATATCAGTGGCGAAATCCAAATTTTTTTTACTACCGGTTCTGTGGGCGTGGCTTGGTGGGCATGGTGTGGCTTGGTAAGCATGGCAGGGGAAGGATACTGCAAAATCCCCATACCCTCCCCGCTCCTGCGGACAGCCAGAGGTGGTATTTGCCGGTTCTCCAAACTACTCAAAATTTCTGCTACTGGTTCTCTGAACTACTCAAAATTTCTGCTACCGGTTCTCCAGAACCTATCAGAATCTGCTGGATTTCACCCCTGGATTCTATTATTTTTCAAAAGTTCTTATTGCAATCAGTTCATATTATTGCTTAACGCATTGTAAGCCGCCCTGAGTCTCCAGAGAAGGGCAGCATATAAATCAAACCAACAAACAAACCAACAAACAAACAAACAAACAAACAAACAATAGCCAATTCCATGGGCTAGTTGTGCTAGATCAACAGAAAATTACCTGATGCTTGTTTCTTTTCAAATCATGGTTTTATTCAGGGTTTTGTATGTTCCATTCCATATTCAGTGCATCAGATCAGAGCTGAGCAGCTTTGTACACCAGAAAATTGCATATGTTATATGATCTTGTATCATTTAACACAGAGGTGGGGGAAACCTGGCCTGTGAAGTCACCTTACTCTGAACTGTTACCAACACAAATCTCAGATGCTTTATATTTCTTGAAAAATTCTTGCTACTTTCTTTAGTATAGTTTATATGTATGTTTCTGTGTGTGTGTGTGTGTGTGTGAGAGAGAGAGAGACAGAGAGAGAGAGAGAGGGATGGTGGGGGGGAGAGAAGGAAAGGGAAATAAAATATATCATGTACTGCAAATATTACATTTGAAATTATCTGTCAACTGTCACTTCATGCAAGATTTGTCATTAGTGATGAAAGATATGATCTGAATAAAACAGTACCTCCTAACTTAGTGTAAAAAGATATATTTCATATCTGGTTTTTGCTTTTGGATTTGCTATAACTTGCAAACATGGGATGGCAGATTACACTGTTGCTGAATTTTAAAGACACTCTGCTGAGTATTTCTACAACCTATTGCATGACAAAGAATATCCTTTGAAAATAATGCTAACTATTGTTTTTTTGACACATTATTTGGCATTTGAGTACCTAGTAAAATACTAAATAGTTATTTAATACATGAAACTTCTAATGTAATAAAAATGGTATATGAGGGTATTGGGTACTTTCCAATTGTTATACTGCATGGGACTGGTCCACACATAGAACTAAGTCTAAGGTACTTTTACCATGGATAGCTTTGAGGTTTTACCTATATGAGATGTCATTTAAGTTCTTGTCAAATCAACAGAGTCACTTCATCACTTGATATTTGCAAAATCCAGTGATGGTTTGACTAAGCCATTGAAGATTAGCAGCCTGAATAGATCTTTTTCATAACTTAATTTTGTATCTGTAAAATTCAGTAGAATTAGTTCCCCCCCCCAATAAAATAACTATTTATGCTCACTAATAATTTGCTATCTATCATCTTTTGACACAAATGTATATGTCTGGTGCAACAAAACAGCTAAATTGTCACAGATATTAGCAAAGAAGGAAGGCAATCTGGGAAGTAAATAGCCCTTTTTGGGTGTGGGTACATGTGGATGCTTTGTGCCATTAAGTGAATAATTTAAAAAGGAGGGGGCATAACATTCCACTATTAAATTTTTGAAACTTTTCAATGAATGAGATATTAAATCTGAATCATTTTCATAACTAAAACAAAATAAAGAGACTTAAAATTAAGATTTTAAAAAATATTTTCTACACTTTTTCATTTGTTCTAGTCCTCTGTGATGTCCGTCTGTTTTGCCCGCTTTCATCCAAACCTAGTTGTTGGAGGAACCTATTCTGGCCAGATTGTGCTGTGGGATAATCGAAGCCACAGGAGGACACCAGTTCAGCGTACACCTCTTTCTGCAGCTGCGCACACGGTAAAAATTATTTAGTGATTTATGGTGTTAGCAGGATATAGCCCCTGAAGCTGTTTTTTGTTATAAATAAAAATATTCAATTGTCAGAGAAAGGTTGAATTGTAGGGTTGCAAGTGACTGGGACAATGACCATTCATTTTGTTTTAACAAAGTGCTAAACTGCTTTGCTATACTTTTGGTCCATTCTCCTCTCCCTCTGTAGCCAAAAGCTTCTTTTAAAGTAGGGTGGATTGATAATGAGTGAGAAAGCTTATGGAATAATAACCTGGTAATCCTACAATCTTGTTTGGGTCAAATCATGGTAAATCCACCATTCTAAAATTTGCCAAATTACCTTGTTGTACACATTCCAGAGAAAATCAGGATGAAACGCATGATAAGTATTCTTAGAATGACCATTCACATTTCAGCTATCTTTTTAAAATATGCTAAAATATAGTACAGTTAATCCTTGTCATACAAGTTCCTTTGGTGACTGTTTGAAGTTACGACAGCACTGAAAAAAATGACCTATGGCCATTTTTCACTGTTATGACTGTTGCAGCATTCTCATGGTCATGTGATTTACATTCGGATGCCTGACAACTGGTTCATATTTATGACGGTTGCAGTGTCCTGGGGTCATGTGATCATCTTTTGCAACTTTTTGATGCAAAGTTAATGAGGCAGCCAGATTTACTTAACAACTGTTATTACTAATTTAACAACTGTGGTGATTCAGTTAACAATTGTGGCAAGAAAAGTTGTAAAATGGGACAAAACTTACTTAACAAATTTCTCACTTAGCAACATAAATTCTGGGCTCAATTGTGGTCATAAATTGGAACTGCCTATATACACTTTCCTAATGAAGATGTATAATGAATATACCTTTTCAGAATGTAAGAAATATTTAAAACAAAGTTTATACAAAATGTATATTAATTTTAGTGGAACTTCAATTTGTTTTATTGTAGATATCTGTTGTCTTCATAATATAATTAAACAAAAAATGTAATATTTGAGAATAATCAATATGATCCAAACCATAATGCTTAGAGAACATAGAATAAAAGGGTTGGAAGGGACTTGGAGCAGGGGTGAAATGCTCCCGGTTCAGACTGGATCGCCTGATCTGGCAGCGATGGCGGTGGGTGGTTCGGAGAACCAGTAGCAAAAATCCCTGCACACACACCCCATGCCCAACTGAGCCATGTGATCATCAGAGGAGGCTTTTTTTTTTACTTTTAAAAGCATTTTTTCTACAGCCTCTTCGGCTGAAAAAATGCTTTTAAAAGTTAAAAAAAAGCCTCTGACAATTGTGTGGCTCAGCTGGGATTGTCAGAGGCTTTTCAAATCATTTTTTTTCTGCATTCTTTTCGGCCAAAGAGGTTGTAGGGGAAAAAAAGGCCTATAAAAGACTCTGGCAATCCCAGCTGACTTGCCTGATCATCAGAGGCTTCTAAAAGCAGTTTTTTCTGCAACCTCTTAAGGTTTTTTTTTTATTTATTTAATTTATATGCCGCCCTTCTCCGGAGACTCAGGTCAGCTTACAATGTATTGAGCAATAGCCTTCATACTTTTGTATATTTTATACAAAGTCAGCTTATTGCCCCCACAAACTGGGTCCTCATTTTACC
>JANHZT010000598.1:105970-122758 GCA_032468215.1 Stegonotus admiraltiensis
AGAAATTAGTCAATGTTCATGCTCCGTATTTTTCAGAGTATAAGACGCACTCTCCCCCTCCCAAATGTGGGTGAAAATTTCAGTGCGTCTTATAGGCCTATTATGGGCCTGTTTTTGGGCTCCCGAATCCTCAGTGCGTCACATTTTCACCCTCCCCACTCTAGGCCAGAAATGGCTGCGTTTTGGGCAAAAACGGGATGCGCAGAGGGTTTGGAAGACCAAAAATGGGCCAGTTTTTGCCTGCAAAGTGCTTCTGGGGACCAGGGAGGACAAAAGCAGGACACGCAGAGGCCAAAACTATTTTTTTTCTTTTCTTTCTCTAAATCTAGGTGCGTCTTATAGTCCAAAAAATAAGGTAATTCACTATTTCTGCTTCCTATGTTCTCTGGAATCGCAGCTGGGAAAGCAGAAGTGAAACATTTGTCAAGTGAGTTTTGCGCCCTCTCGTGCCACGGTTGTTAGGTGAATCTGGCTTCCCCATTGACTTTGCTCATCAGAAGGCCACAAAAGTTGATCACATGATGCTGGGACACTGTAACCGTCATAAATATGAACCAGTTACCAAGTGTCTGAATTTTGATTATGTGACCATGAAGATACTGCAATGGTTGTAAGTGTGAAAAATGGTCATAAGTCTTTTCCATGCCGTTGTAACTTTGAAGGGTCACTAAATGAACTGTTGTAAGTCAAGAATTACCTGTACGTTCTAAATACCATTTACCTGCTTTTAAGACTAAAGAGGAAATCTGTACAGTAGACCTCAAGGCTGAATGTTTTTCTTAGAGCAATGTGTAAATAGGATTGAAATTGTGTTTATATATATAAAGGACAAACAGTTAATAGTTAATGATCCCTTGAGATATAATTTTTCTGAAATGATTTTGTTAAATTGAAAGATTACAAGGCTACTGGTAAACCACACTTTAACTTTATTTGGAAGTTTCATCTTAATCATTATAACTTACTTGTCTTGCTGATGCTATTGGAGGAAGCAAACTAAAATTAACTCAAATTCTTTTTCACGAACCTTAATTAGCCAGCATTTCAAAATCTTTTTAACTAGTTGTCTTGGAGCCGCACATAATTTAGAACAGAGAATATCAAAATGAGAATGCTAAGATGTGAATTTCTGTAAAATAACATTCCTCTTTCCAAATAAAGGCTTCTTTCATTGAAAATGGAGAATAAATGGTGAAATGGATATGGAACCGATGCTATCCAAAACCATTTTTTGCAGCTGAAAAAGAAAACTAAAATGGCTCTTCTCCCATTTTCAGTTTTGTGAAATGGCCAAAGAAATGGAGTTTGAACACTGAAAAGAGTGCCACGGCAAAGTGCCTTCCAACCTTGAGTTTTAGAAAACTCGGAAAAATATCAAAATAATTTTGCATTTGGAGAAAAGAAACTGTAAGATTGTGCAAAAGGGATATCCAGCCATATCTCGATAGGACTGTGGGAGAAATTACTTACTAGTTAGATGCGTATTTTACACAGGAGAGGAACATTCTGGGTAAGGTGGCAATGATATATAGGTAGTCCTCAACAAACAATTCATTTGGTGATCAAAGTTACAACAGCACTGAAAAAAGTGAATTCACACTTATGACCATTGTAGCATCCCCATGGTCACATGATCAAAATTCAGATGCTTGTCAACTGACTCATATTTATGATGATTACAGTGCCCAGAGATCATGTCATTCACCTTTTGTGACTTTCTGACAAAGTCAGTGGGGAAACCAGTTTCACCTAACAACCATGTTACTAATTTAACACCTCTGGCAAGAAAAGTTGTAAAATGGGGAAAAACAAATGTTTCACTTAGCAACAGAAATGCTGTGCACAGTTGAGGACTACCTGTAGGGTGGCTGCATCAAACCAAAGGGCAGACAGGGTATTCTCATTATTTTGTTCAGACTATTAAAATACTTAGCATATTATTAGGATTTTAAAAAATCTTTCAACTCTACTTTGGGCATCATCTTTTGTTGTTTCTTCTGTCCCCAGATGATGAGAAACAAACTATTCATTTTTGACCATCATCACTAAACAAGATTCTGTGAGCCATGTCAGTCTAGCTTTCTGAAGATATGAGGCAACACATGTGATAAAAAGCAGAAGTGATTTTCTTGCTCATTTAAAAGAAGGAATTAACTGTCTCATTTCCAATATTGGCCTTTTTGGAAGAATATCAGGAGATTGAAATTTCCTGAAATAATCAAAGGCTGGGTTATTTTGACTGACTGCCTTGCTATATTCCAGAATGTTCTAAGATGTTTTGTTTTGCTCACCATGATGAAAAAAGATGTCGAGACTCTAGAACACAGGTGTCAACCTCGCCGTATCATATGATGGTTTGTGACCGTTTTCCCATTCACGGAGTTTGGGTGGGCGTGG
This sequence comes from Stegonotus admiraltiensis, assembly GCA_032468215.1. Taxonomy (NCBI): domain Eukaryota; kingdom Metazoa; phylum Chordata; class Lepidosauria; order Squamata; family Colubridae; genus Stegonotus; species Stegonotus admiraltiensis. The sequence goes on from JANHZT010000598.1 coordinate 108,368, forward strand.
CCTGCGTGTGACGCATCTGGCCTATGGGCTGCCAGTTTGACACTCTAGAAAGAGTGCAAAGAAGAGCAACAAAGATCATTAGGGAACTAGAGGCTAAAATATGAAGAATGGTTGCAGGAACTGGGTATGTCTAGTTTAATGAAAAGGACTAGTGACATGATAGCAGTGTTCCAATATCTCATGGGCTGCCACAAACAAGAGGGAGTCTTGTTTCTGCAAAGCACCTGAGGGCAGAACAAGAAGCAATGGGTGGAAACTAATCGGGGGGAAAAGCAACCTAGAACTAAGAAGAAATTTCCTGACAGAACAATTAATTAGTGGAACAGCTTGCTTCCAGAAGTTGTGAATTCTCCAACACTGGAAGTTTTTAAGAAGGGATTGGACAATGATTTGTCTAAATGCTATAAGGTTTCCTGCTTCTGTGCAAGGGGTTGGACTGGAAGATTGCCAAGGTCCCTACCAACTACTGTATTCTATTTCTATTTCTATTTCTATTTCTGTTCTATTCTATTCTATTCTACTCTACTCTACTCATTCTAATTTTATTCTAATTTTTATTGAAATGTCTGTGACATTTTCCTCCAAAGAGCTCTGAGTGGATCAAGCATAAATACGATTAAATAAATAAATAAATAAATAAATAAATAAATAAATAAATAAATAAATAGAGTGAGTGAGTGAGTGAGTGAGTGAGTGAGTGAGTGATAAGGATCAAGTGAAAAAACAATATGGTGCATCCATCATCTACTTTCTGAGGCATTGTGCCAGATTTAAATGACCAATTTAGAAAGGACCACTTTCACCTAAGTTGATCAGAAACACTTTTTCATGCAAAGGGTATCCACTTAAATTTAGTGCTTTTCTTCCCCTCACCCCTGTGGGGCACAATTGTCAGTTTCGCAGAGGGAAATTGTATGCAAGAAGTTAAGACTTTTTCTGGAAACATATAACTTAAAGAGCACTGGAATTTTTGCCGCTCCTCAAAAGGTATGCCCAGTAGAAAGACAGATAGTTCTGTGTTGCATTTTTACGTAAGTCACAAAATCGCTTTTTCTTTAGCAGGGTCTTGAAAGCCTTCAGTATTTTTACTATATATTTGTAGTGGAAGTTACTATTGCCTGGAGAAGGGAAATTGCTCCCATAGTTGAATCCATGCCAGAGAGATTTGAAACACAAAGCTGTTGGGTACAATAAAGACAGTTTTCTAAGAATAGAGAAAAGAAGACTGACTTAGAGTCCCATTTTTGTGCACCGTGTCAGGACATACATTTTTAAAGTATTTCAAAAGAACTAACAAAACAATAATTTAGCCTTGACTAACCAATTCCAATTTATTTTATATTATTTTGGTCATAGTTATTTCTAGGGGCAACAGTGTGCATTTCAACAAAACCCATTTTCTGTTGTTATTTTGTGCTGAAATAAATACAAAATTAAAGTAAAATCAAGTAAAATTATTAGTTTTAATTTATTCAGCATATTGCAGCTTCCTGGATGACAGTTTGTGTGAATTCTCATATCCTTCCTATGCTGGCTACACACATTCTCAACTATATGCACATAAGAAGCTCATGAACTTGGATAGGAAGGCAACAGCCCTTTTAAGTCTCTTCCAAAGGCTTGTCTTCTACCATTGTTCAAATTTACTATTTGCCATTTAGGCTGTAGTGCACAGCTGTTAAGCTTCCAACCATAGATGACCTGATCCTCCATGCATTTTAAAACCATAGTAGTGACCATTGCCAAATCTGACCACTGCAAATTCCATCGTTTAACTATTAAATGTGTTGTATAAAAAAAGTCCTTCCTTTTATTGGTTATTATTAATCTTTTATCCTATCATGTCCTCCCGGATAAATTTTTGTTCCAAGTATTCTCATTATCATTTCCTCATGAAGAATTATTTGCTGTTTACCCAATTTTATCTTATCTCTTATGCCTTTCTTTTCTTAATATTGTTCTTACATTACCCAGTCATTATTCCATAGGGTATGATTTTCAACACATGAATCTTTTTCTCTTCCTTATCCTATTTGTTCCCAACCCCTTTCTCGCTTTATTTACTTTGAGATGATTTGGAAAGGAAGTTATTGACAGTTTTGCATTATATGAAATCAGAATTAATCCTTGTTATTACCGTACTTTTCGGAGTATAAGACACCCCCCCCCCAAAAGAGGGTGGAAATTTTGGTGTCTTATACACCAAATACAGCCATTTTTGGCCTCCTGAATCCCCGCCTCGTTAGTCCCATTTTTGCTAAAAAACCGGGCCTGTTTTTGGTAAAAACAGGGCACACAGAGGCTTTGGAAGGCCTGCAGAATGCTCCAGAGGGCCGGAGAGGGCAAAAACCTTTTTTTTTGCTTACCTCTTTGAAATCTTGGTGTGTCTTACACACCAGTGCATTTTATAGTCTGAAAAATACGGTATTTCTAAAAGTACATGTAGAAATGTGCAACTAAGCTTGTAAAAAGTCTGTGAAATTTGTGTCCTCTAATCTAAACCTTTTAAACACTTAACACCACTAAAATTTAACTATTATAATCTGATATATTCCTTTATTTTATAATCTGGAATATTATGTTATGGAAAGTTACTAGAAACATCACTGGGTTTAATGGCTGTCTGGTAGTAAAAGAACATATACACAAACAGACACACAGATACACATATACACACACAGATATCCAGAATGAACAACAGTTTCACGTCCTGAAATATATATATATTTCTTACTGTACAGTAAGGGTTGTACTGTGCCTAACAACTTTCAACAGTTCTTTTCTCTCACAAGCATCCAGGGAGAAACTATAGACTATTCAACCATAAAAGAGCATGGTTGATTTAAATTCATTGTTACTTGCCTCAGCAGCTTTAAGATGTGTAAATCAAGACTACCCTGAACCAGCCTGAAACCTACTCTAAGTCTTAGTCTATGAAAATATACACAGAGAAACCAACTTCAATTTTATTTTGCATTCTTAAAAATTGTAACTGTGCATAAGGATAAGATAACTAGTGGGGATTTCCTTGGCCTTCCCTTTTCAAGCACCGTAGGGATCAGATATTTATACATGGTTTTAAATAGTGAACCAGTGTTAGAAGGTTATCTTTTTAGTTTGCTTTTGGCTTACTTAATATATAAAAACATGGTTTGTTCAAGATTTTCTAATTTCTCTTTTGTTTGGCTTTGTGCCATTTTGAGTTTGAACAAATCTACTTACAATATTCGTTTAGCAACAACAGTTGTAGGAATTCAACAGATAAATTTGACTAGTTTGCAAGACAGTTTCTGACTTGCTTAGCCTGATATAGAAATTTTCTGGAATGACAATTGTAGGATTCTTTTTCGGAATAGATAAACCAAGAGAACTAAAGCAGGTGTAGACTGCTTTTAACTCCTGACACACACAAACCCACAAAGCTCTTGAACTAATTGCTTTAGCTTTGCCAACCATTTATTTATGCATGGTAGTTCTTAGTTTCAAATTATTGAATTATCTCCTTTGTCCATCTCTTTGTTTGTTGGTTGAGAACTAGGCAGACTTAGTGAAGTCAGCTGTTTTTGGAGAAAGCGGAATGCATTTGTCAAAAACTTCCTTCAAAACTGGCTGTCAGATGCAGTTCTACCAATATGGCTTCTCCACGTAGGACCATATTTTGTAAAGTAGAAATTGCAAACATTCAGATTAATTTAGGAAATCACATCTTGCCATTATAGGATTTCCAGTCCACTCATGGTCACTTATTAAAAAGTAAAGATTTTTGGACTTCCTTCAAGTTTATAGAGGAGGAAATTCTTTTGATTTCAAAGTTACATTCACCTTTAGATAGGTGATATTCTGCCTTATAAAATGGAGTCAGTCTTTCCCTGTCTTAGATACTGAAACTGGTTGTCAAAATTTTCATCTAGGTTTTACAGTTCCAAACAATAATTGCCTTTAACAATGATTAAACTGTTGCTTTGAAACTTTTTTAATTTCTTCAGTCTTAAACTACATTTACCTCTCAATTTTTTTATCCTTGCAGCTTGCTGTGCCTCACAGTGATGAATGGACTCGCTTTGCACGCACTTTGGTAGAGATCAGGGCCAACAGAGCTGACAGTGAAGAAGAAGTCACCATGGAAATAGCTGCTTAGAAGAAAGCCTAGTCCTTCCCTCCTATCTGTTGATGAAACCTCTATTGAGCATTAGTTCAGTACACTGTTGATAGCAATGTTCCTGCCAGCATTACTCATCAGGTTCTTTCTTACTAATCATGCTGTGCTTAGTAGCCTGGAAATAATTCTTCATCTCATATTTCTTCTAGAAAAGTTATAAATAAGAAAAAAATGCAAGGGAATTATGTTGCTGCCTAGTTGATTACTTTAGTAATTGCAATAAACAACCCCTAAGTAAACTTGAGTTCATAACCTTTTATTTGGCCCAGTCCGGGTAAATCTATATGAAGTCAGATATGATTGGATGCAGATGTGATGTGCTTTGTGACTTAGGACTGGGCCAAAGTTTATAGATGTGGTGCTTTACATGGTGACTTACAAAATGAATGGATGTACTATATAAATATTGCTAATCATTATCTATTCCAGTCTGCGCATGGAACATACTTATTTGAAAGCAGTAAAGCATGTGTATAATGAATCAACATTCATCGCATTCCCATGCATGTTGGAAACAATTACAGAAAGTCACTTTGTAATAAAATGGTAGCTGTAATAGGTTGAATAAATCAAACTTTAAAAATACCTATGATTTCCTGGCAGTTTAATATTTCATGTTGGTCATCGATACTTGTTGCATATCAGTAGTAACCATCTGAATTGGGCTGCAATTGCTGTTACTACTAAGTCAATGTTGAAAGGCGTGCTGTGGCCATGTGTTACTCTTTTTGTATTAAACCTATCTCTTAACAGTAAATGAGAGTATTTGAATAAAGAGACTTATATAGTTGTAACATGACTTGCTCTTTTTTGCTTTCCTTAAGAAAATAAATCAAATTCATTCTTATGTATTAAAGTGCTTCCAATGTCCATCTAATGTCATCCTTAGGAAACAACCTGCATGGAAATTAAATTATTTTCCATACCAGGATATTTTCTTTGTAACAAGGCTTGGTGATTAGATATACTTTTTTCAATCCAGTGCCACCATAAATCCCATGAAATTGTATAGGGTTGGCTCAAGATAATTTGCTGCATGAAAAGAACCCTTCCTACCCCAAGTATATTTCACCCACAGAAACCAATTACTTCAAACTAATGTGGTAGAATTTTTTGTTCATATATGTTAAAGCACAGTACTAGCTACCTGGCCTATCTTCCAACATGAGGAAACGAAACTCTCTTTGGTTATTCTAAGTCATCCAGCACATGCCATTTTAGCTAAGTAATTGCTTAATAGTTGAACCATCTCAGAAAAATCAAGCCTTACTCTTCCAAGATTGTCTTGGTGTTTGTAATCATGTACAGAATATTTGAGTGAACTACACTTTCCTCCTGCTTCAAAGTTTGGCCATAACCTGAACTCTATGTGTCTCATTCTAAAACTGATGTTTTGACCTTGAGCCATATGTTCTGAATCAAGATCTCATCCCTGGTCTACCTGGACTGGTATGCAGGAAATAGGTTTTCTGTTCAGACCGTTATCTGACACATGGATTTGGAAGGCCTTTCTTCACCAGTCATGGATTTTCATGTAGAAGGCATGACCAGACAATGGAAAGAATATGTTTGCTCCAAAATTTCAAACTTCAACTCAGAACAGAACTTAGCAAGTCTTCTGTTGTTGTAATCAAAATTTTGAAACTAAATTGCATCCCTAGAATCACACTTTATGTTATAATTTGTGAATAATTTCAGCTTGCAGATGCTTTTATTGAAAACTTAAAAAATTAAGAAACACAGCGAGTCTCTGTCTATTGATAGATCCATTTTGTACTGATGCTCTAGAAAGGTAGAAGAGGCTCTCAGATTTTTCAGTAGCAAATAAGAGCTCAACTTCCAATAGTTTTTCTTCATTTTGGTTCTCAACAGAAGTGGGACATGAAGAAATGTATCTTTATATAATAGAACCCAACAACCTGTTTTATATATTTTTGTTTCAAGAAAAGACAAATTGTGCTCTGAAAAATCAACATGCTGTTAAATCTCAGTGGTATAATTCTAAGGATGCAGGGGCTGTCCAGCCTGTAAAGGCTTTCCGTCCTATAAAGTTCTTCATCTGGCCTGAAGACAAAATGTAACAGCACCGTTATGCATGTTTGAAGCTGCAAAGAAAGCACTTGTGAAGTTCGAGCTTTTCTGCCCATACTTCTCAATTCTTAAAGATTATCTCATCAAATTGTATAGTTTTAATATTCCAAGAACCATAGACTGAAAATTAAAAATTAGACATCTGAAGGTGTCCAACATTTTCACTTTAGAATCTATCAGAAGGAATTTTTAAATTGTAAGAATTTGGGTACTTTCGTGCTGTATAACCACATAATTTAAAAGCTGTACATATCCACTGAAGAGATGGAACAACCTATACACATAAATAGTTGCTAAGTTAGAATTACAAAAAAAAGTTTTATTTTGGTACACATGTATACAGGTATGTGCCTGCGTGCCCACCCACCCACCCAGTGTTGGAGATTGTTCTTGATTATTTTTACTTATCCAGAATATGCGTGTATGACTTCTGGACTGAAAACTACACTCCAAAAATCAGTGACAGAATAAGGACTTGACCTTAATTTTCTAGATTTAAAAACAAATATTCAAATCTGCTATCATGGTACTATGCAATGTTATATAACTTTCTGCTTCTAACTGTATGCTGTAACAGCTCTGGGATTTCTTTGCCAAATCCCACATACTTATATATGGAAATGTGACCATGGACACAGAGCTTTAAGCATGCCATTCCATGCACAGAGATCTGAGTGGATAATTTTCAAACTAAATGAATAGGCAAAATATTTGTTCTGGTCGTTGTTATTAAAAAATCTTAAAAAATTAGAACTTTCACACAAGTATTTTCTACTTACAGCGCAGTAATTAAGGCAAACACCATTAATACAGTGCTTGAATTCTTTTATTGCATTTATTTAAACAAGCAGCAGTTATTCCTAAGTGCATTACATAAAAAATACTCCAAATATCAGTAGGGGCAAATTCCAGACCTGTTGGGTGCAGCCTCCATTCACATCAATGCAGCAAAGCATGGAAAATGATTGAGAGTATACAATGCTATATGTTGGTGGCTCTCACCTGGGTTGTGAAATACCATTGCGGAGAATAACGGCTACATTCTTCCACAAAGTGCATAGATTATGGAAATCTACATTTCTTTCTCAGGTTTATCCAGTCATAATTCTGTTAGCTGGAATGTAAATTGCTTAACATTTGTTGACATGGTTTAAATTACAAAAACACAATGCCCATAAAAAGCTCAGTAACAGTCTTCCTCAACCCTGGGAACTTTAAGACTTCAATTCCTTACTGACTGGGGGATTCTGGGAGTTGAAATCCACTCATTTTAAAGCTGCCAAGGTTGAGAAACACTTCTCTATAATATAATTCAGGAATGCAGTGTATGTAAAATACATTTTCAGAATTAAGTACTGCTCACTCTTACATTTTGAATCCTATTGTACATAGACTGAATATGTAACAAATGCATAATCTGATGTTTAAATAATTTATATAGCATCATGATCTCTGTTGCATATAAGAAAATCCTAGATACATACATATGTATACATGTGTGTAAACTGTATACACACACATACACCATATGTAAATGTATACAAGAGTATATCCAACAGAGCTATGCAGTTTGTTTAGAAAGCAAGTATTTGCTTTGGAATACCTGAAGGCATGAATCTATCATGTCTTAAACCAAAGGTGTATTTCCAGGGACTGCCTGCACAGGGCAACTGCCTGATCCCAAACAAATCAACAGCTGTATTAAGCCATTGCAGATGGGCTACATTCACATATTTGTACAGTAAAGTGTATTTTTGCCTTTAGATCTGAAGTGCTGCTCAGCCCTAATACCTATTTATGCAGTCATGATGGCAGAACATCTTCATCTGATGCCAAAAGCCATATTCTACTATCCCAACATTCCCTGTTTGCCCACCAGCAAGAAAAATAATTATGAATAAGTTTTCAAAATCAGCCCAAGTACATTCACAATTCCAAGTATAAGTAATTGGGGGAGGGAGATACATTCATGGGTCCAAATTAACTATTTTAGCAGAAACGTCACAGTGATCTGACATAGGAAGTGCACATCTAAAGTGGAAAAATGGGGAAGGAAAAGAAATTTCTACGTAAGGCTTTGCTCAGACAGAAAAACTAAAGGACTGAAGTATAAAGATTGATCAGACACATGGTTCTTTTGCCAACCATTACTTATAAGTATGCTGTGGCTTACAATGCCGTTCTAGAGATAGGAGACATTGATGTAAACTGAGGTAAGTAAAGTCCAAATTTATTTTCCATTCCTGCAAATGTGGCAACAGCCAGTTTGTAACCCCCAACATGGTCAGGGTTAGGTGCAGGGAGGGTGATTCTAGATTTAAGCACTGGTTCAGATCCTGCTGGTTTTCTGCAATAAAAAAAAATTTTTTTAATGCAACTTTTAACTAAAGTATCTTTGAAAACAAGTTCTTTCTGTAACCCAAGCCCATTTTTCTCTTTCCTCTTACTAGTGATCCATACCCCCAGATTATAGAGTAATTTGAATATTCACTTTGAACTCTGAAAATATGCTTTTGCTCTTTGATACCACATTCATTGTCTAGATCTCTCCCACTAAAGCAAATTAGTTAATGTAAGGTACTTACACTCCTCCAAAATCAATGTAAAACCATCGCTGCAGTAGCTCATATGTCACTAGGGTTACTCCAAATTGAGGGGATGAACGAAACACACGAGCTGAAAGTAAAATGAAAAACAATCATACTAACATTTAGGCTTATAGAAACACTTCCATCCCTTAATAAATGCCCTCAAATGTTACCTGCAGCTCCTTTCCAAAAAGCCCTTGGACCTTCCTCTCGTAAGATCTTTCCAAAGCAATCAATGACACCAGTGTAAGTTGTTTGTCCTGCCCGGGCTGCTACCTGTAACCTTGTCTTTATCACATCTGCAGGGGTCACTAAAGATGCAGCTGGCATTCCTGAAGAAAACAAAGGAAGAGAGGAAACCATTTTCAAAGGAGTCACTTGCATTCTCAGATGCAATTTCATATGATTCACCTAAGAATTTTGACAAGTAAAATCCACATTTTAATAAAGCTTTTTTTTTTTTAAAGGAAGCTATTTATTAAATTCCCACTGGAAATAACAAGACAGAAACCTTAGGGTGCCGTCAGTCAGGCAGTGTCAACTGGCCGCCCCCAGGGGGACAGCCTTCTTTGTGGGGGCACCTGCTTTCTGGAACGAGCTACCCCCAGGGATATGGCTGATCCCGGACCTCCATGCTTTCCGTTGGGCCCTGAAAACATTTCTATTTCAGCAAGCCGGGCTGGCTTGAAAATTTTTAATTGGTAAATTTTAAGGGTGAGGGGTTTTAATATTGAGGGAGCCAATTTGGTTTAATGATGTTTTGAATCATTTTAACTTTCATATTGTATGTATTTTAATTTTTGGCTGTTCACCACCCTGAGTCCTTCAGGAGAAGGGCGGTATAGAAATTTAATAAACATAACATAACATAACATATAATCTAAATCACCAGCAAGACTGAGTCCAAATATGTAAGAACATGCATCACTTCTAAAGATTCCTAACATGTAAGTAATCTTTAAATGTTAAAGAACTTAATACAATGTTGAATTATATACCACATCTTTGAAATTTGATTATGAGAAGTTGTGGTTGTATTGAACACAGAGAATGGCTAAAATAATTATTTGAGAAATTGAAAAATGAAATTCCAGATGTCTAGGAATGATCGTCAGACATGTGTGAACTGTTTTGAAAAAGGCAATATTTTGTACTAATCAAAAGATGCACCAATAGGTATGATGTCAGAGATTATGTGATATCTTACCACAATGTTTTATATTGTTAATATTATCACAGTAAATTCATTAGTAAACCAGTAACTATTGATAAGCATTAAATCTAATCTACATTTTGTTTCTTTCTTCTTTCTTACTTTGTACTTCTAATTTTTTTAAGATTAAAAATTACTCTATAACCACTCCCTGCCTAAAATTTGGGAAAGTCCTCCAGGAAAGATAATTGTAGCAGTCACCAAAAACCATTTTACCAAACTATTTAAAGAGTAAAGAGTAAAGAAAACACTTTGAAATGCTCCTGGATCTCAAGCCTGCTCTTGCATGGTTATAAAAATTGGTTCACCCAATTCTTGTGGATGGGAAATTTTGCTTGGTTTTGAATATGTAATAAAATATTCAAATGTCACATTTCTCTTCCATTTGCTCTCTTTCCATCTGAATATGATCATGATTAATATTTTTTGTATCTTTTTGTTTGCCTCATCCAAGAGAAATATTTGTGAAGTGAAGAAAAAACAAATAAATAAATTAGCATTTCTTTGTCCTGCACGTTGAACTCATCCAATGCATTGAGGAAATATCACATTTGGCTGTATTTTCAATTAATGAGTCAGAAATACTTAAAGCATATTTAAACTAGCAAGTTTAAATAGTTTTGAAGTTTTAATATAGGACTCTTCTGTGATTTCTATTGTATAATCATCTGCGCAAAGTTCTGGAAATCAGTCTTTTCTTCACCTTGCTTCTTAATTTAGGTATGCAGCTTATTAGATGTCTGGACAGAAACAGAATGTTGTACACAGGAACATATTTCCCAATTCAAAAAGTAGTAAAACTCCCAACTTAATTGTGTTTTGTATTCTTACGTCCAGATATTTTAACATATATTTTAACATCTAACATCTTCTGCAAAGTCTTGCTGGATGACTATTGCTGGCAGATAAACAATAGAAAGCAACAAAGATTTAAAACATGTGAAAGCAGTGGGTTGATCCCCCAAATCAGTTCCTATGTAGCATGTCAATGGATGGCAAAAAGCACATCACATCTAATAACTTTAGGATGCCAATCAACATTTTTTGAAAATAAATATAATGTAGTTTGCCATATTTAGAACTGAATAGGGAAGGGGAATAAAAAAATAAAAGATTGTACAGTATTCCAAAAACACTGTCTCTTCTTATTTTATTACTTTTCCATTCTGCAGCGCTTCCAAGCCAATGTGGTCAGACAAAGATGCATAAATCTCCTTTGCTTTTCCCCCCTCCTTCTTCTCTCTAAAGCTTAATAATTCTGTAACCGTTTTCATCCAAACCACTATGGTTTGGCTACAGAACACAATCTCACTTTTTTTTAGTAGACTGCTTTGAAAGAGATGTAAAAGTGTGTGTTTATCACTAAAATAAGAACTGCTTGTCCATTCTCCAAAACCAAGAGAGAAAGAAGGTGGTACTGTGACTTTTCACATTTAAAATCCGATGTACGCTCTTTTATGTGCAAGAACCATTGCTCTTAAAACTTAAAACTTTTCCACAAGCAATTATTCTGGCTTACGCTTATTAGAAGCTGGACTTTAACAATTTGTTAACACTTGAAAATACAGCAAGACATATGTCTGTTCACAGAAATTGTGCCATCAAGTAAATGTGGTTGGAATGAGAGTTAGTTGATGTCCGCAAATGTTTCTAAGATATTGCCCTTGTAGAAATCAGCAAGTGCAATTAACATTTTGTTTGGCCATGGCCAAACATTTTGTTTTCTGCTGAATTACCAACTACATCTATCAGTAGGAATTCCACAATTACAAACCAGGAGTTTTCAAACCACATTTAACTGTGTTGTTCTTAATTGAGTTTAATTCCTGTAAAGCAGACATTACATAGAGAACTAAAAGCATACCACACACACACACACACACACACACACAAAACCCAACACTCCCCCCCCCAAATGAACTTTTTCTTCTTCTATTTCATTAATGGTATATCCCAAACAGTTTCTTGTAGGTGACAGATTTGGATCTAGAAACCTGTCTTCAAATACCAATCTGATCATGGAGTTCAGTAGGTGACCATTTCATCAACTATCTTCACTGATGTTCTCACTGTTGTGAGAATATTTGAAATGTTGTGGAAAGATGGCTCCTTATTGGTGTCTTGCAACTCCAATCCCTGATGATGAATTCACTGCCAAATCTTGGGTGAAAGTAAGCTCTATTATCTTCCTTTTAAGCAACAGCATGAGTCAAGAATTGTAGTGGTATCTTGTATCACTTTAACGGCTAGACCCAATAGCAGATAATCTAGGAATCAGTCAAAAAGCCAATTTGGCTGCATGGAATAATTGATGTAACAGATTTTAGAGCAGTGTTTCTCAGCCTTGATAACTTCAAAATGTATGGATTTCAACTCCCAGAATTGAAGCTGGCTGGGGAATTCTAGGATTTGTACTCTACACATCTTCAAGTTGCCAAGATTGAGAAATACCGAGTCTGAGTACAAAAACCTGCCAATTAAAAAATAACAGAGACAATCTAGTATTCCAAACTATTCAGTATTTTTTGTTACAGAGCTCAAAGTTGAAATATCCAGGAGTTAATGCCTGCCATTTCAGAAATGAGAAAACCAAAATGCTTCTATTGATTTTTTTTCCATTTAGAGGACAGAATGTAAAAAGTTCAGGAAAACATGTTTTTGAGGGCAGTGGGCAACACGATGCCAAAAAAGCAACAACTGATTTCTGATGATTCTGTGACTCCCCTTAGCAGAATCACAGCAGGACAGAGAAAAAGTATTTACTGTTTTCCTTTTCATTCCATGCAAAAAAGGTATGGTTTCTCCACAGCCATTACATTTCTATTATTTATCATAATAACAGGAGTTTTTCCTTTCTGAACCCATTAGAATGCAGCATTTCAAATATACTGTCTAAAGTAGCTCACCCACTGTTACTTATACATGATAACAATCACAACTTTTTTTTATTTTATACATAACTTTTCTCTTCCTTCCTATAAAACAGAAAGTAGCTAAAATCAATGTCATTGAGTATCCCTGTCAGTGTACATTCTTGAGACATATTTGGATCCTATCATGAATTGATATTTAAAAATTTGCTAATATTACACGTGAAACATCTTTTTCAGTTTACCCTCTCCTACTCATTGCCTGTATCATTTCAACATTTATCTTATTCAAGCATTCAGAAGATTATTCTGTATATGCACTAGAAGCCTATTCGATTCTGAACATAAATTCAGTTTTTTTTAAAAAAATTCAAGATATATAAATATATATACATCCTATCACAAACCTGGAAAGCAACAAAAGGTGCCCCCTTTTGGTGATAGTCTCTCAGTATTGCTGACAAGGGCATGCAGATGATTATATTGTTGGTGGGCAAGTGAAAGAAAATGCAACAGAACAAATGGTGGTGAGAAGGCTTCAGGGAGTATTGCGTGTCAAATTTTTCAACTTTCAATTTCAAAACATTGGGGGTGCTCAAAAAGTTGTGACATGCCTTGGAGCATGTATTTGCAAATATCTTGTAAAGATATTTTGGTTATTTTATTATAGGTCAACAAGCATGGCACAACAGGTAGAGTGGATCATTCCTGAAATGACCATATTACATTGCACAATAGTAGGTGAGGGCTGGTGTTGGCTAATTGCCAAGAGCTAAGAAGGGTCAGACCTAATTTACAATTGATTGGAGAACCATCAGGATATTGCAAATATCCTGTAGGCTAGACTGAAAAATACAAATAAACTGCCCTGGAAAAGGCAATGACAAACCACTTAGAACTGTCAATAAAATTACATGGCTGTGTCCACACAGTCATCAGAGGTGGAGCTTGATTCAAGGAAGTTTTTACCTTTTCAACATTACCACTTACTAGTCCTCTTTTCCTTAAATCAAAATAAATCTTCTAAAATCTCATGTTTATTCTTCTGTTGATACATTATCATATGGCCCAAAAGTCTATAGTTCAGATAGATAGATAGATAGATAGATAGATAGATAGATAGATAGATAGATAGATAGATAGATAGATAGATAATATGATTATGGCTAATGATGTTAAATTATTATATAGAGAGACATATCCATCACCTTTTGGGGTAAGCTGTTTATGCAAAAGCGCAAAAATGCAATAAAACAGTACGCTGAAGAAATTAAAGCTGTGAAAAAGGGAAGAGGAAATAGGTAGATTCACTTTTCACCAATAGCATTCACTACACATCTCTGTATCTTTTTAGTTTTCCAAACCATCATTGCTTCCACCATGTTTAAGTCCACGTGGACTTAAAGGCGTTGAGGAATGCCCCCCATTCCTGGAAATGGCCTGTTGGCTTGGCAAAGGCCTACCTTAATG